>JAMJFZ010002943.1:60000-93071 GCA_026225945.1 Cricetomys ansorgei | reverse complement strand
AATTAACACTCACCTAATACGCCTAACACATTGAAACACAGTTCCTGTGCGTTTCTCCAGTAAAACATGAATACATGTCTTTTGTAACTAAGCAAACATGGAACCTTCAAACGCGACTACAGAAAAGAAGTGTTTCAAGAACTAAGTAACATGTGTGGTCCAAATGCAATTCTAATCGTAGGAACGTATGAAACACAACACAGATGTAAACCCTCTATCAATGGTTATTTCAACATAGTGGTTAATGCGCACTTATCAAACTATGCACTCTGAGTGTGATTCCAGCTTCTCTCACACACAAGACTCTCAGAAGTAACTAAAATACGTATTGCAACAGCATCTACTAAGAAACACTCACCTAATACGCCTAACACATTGAAACACAGTTCCTATGCTTTTCTCCGCTTAAACATGAATACATGTCTTTTATAACTAAGGAAACAGAGAAACTTCAAAGGCGACTACAGAAAAGAAGTGTTTAAAGAACTAAGTAACATGTGTGTTCCAAATGCAATTCTAACCGTAGGAACGTCTGAAACACAACACAGATATGAACCCTCTATCAATGGGTATTTCAACATAGTGGTCAATGCGAACTTATCAAACTATGCACTGTGAGTGTGATTCCAGCTTCTCTCACACACAAGACTCTCCGAAGTAACTAACCCTTAACCTAACCATAACCCTAACATTAACCATTACCCTAACCCTAACCCAACCCTAACCCTAAGCGTGAGCTCTAACCCTAATCCTAACCCTAAACCTAACCCTAGCCCCTAACCCTAACCCTAACCCTACCCCTATACCTAAGCCACTAACCCTAACACTTACCCTAACCCTAACAAGAACTCTAACCAAACCCTAATCCAATAACTAACCCTAACACTAACCCTAAGCCTAACCCTAACTCTGACCCCATCCCTAACGCTAACCCTCTAACCCTACCCTAACCTTAACCCTAACCCTAACCCCAAACCTAAACCTAACCCTAACCCTAACCCTAACCCTAACACTAACCCAAACTCTAACCTAAGCCTAACCCTAACACCTAACCCTAATCCTCCCCTAACCCTAACAGTAACCCTAACCCTAACCCTAACCAACCCTAACCCTATCCCTAACCCTAACCCTAACCCCTAACACTAAGCCTAACCCTCTATCCCTAACACAAACCCTAACCCTAACCCTAACCCTAAACCAAACATTAACCCTTAACCTAACCCTAACCCTAAGACTAACAATAACCTTAACCCTAACCCTAAAACTCTAACCCTAACCCTAACACTAACCCTAACCCTAATCCTAAAACCCTAACCCTAACCCTAACCCTAACCCTAACCTTAACCCTAACCCTAACCCTAACCCTAACCGTACTAACATCTGAAACACAACACAGATGTAAACACACAAAACATGGTTATTTCAACATAGTGGTCAATGCGCACTTAAAAAATTATGCACTCAGAGTGTGATTCCAGCTTCTCTCACACACAAGACTCAAAGAAGTAACTAAAATACGTATTGCAACAGCATCTACTTAGATACACTTTCCCAATACGCCTAACACATTGAAACACACTTCCTATGCGTTTCTCCACTAAAACATGAATACATGTCTTTTCTAACTAAGGAAACAGAGAACCTTCAAAGGCGATTACAGAAAAGAAGTGTTTCAAGAACTAAGTAACATGTTTGTTCCAAATGGAATTCTAACCGTAGGAACGTCTGAATCACAACATAGATGTAAACACACTATCAATGGGTATTTCAAGGTAGTGGTCAATGCGCACTTATCAAACTATGCACTCTGAGTGTGATTCCAGCTTCTCTCACACAAGACTCTCCGAAGTAACTAACCCTAAACCTAAACATAACCCTAACATTAACCCTTACCTTAACCCTAACCCAACCCTAACCCTAAGCGCAAACTGTATCCTAACCCCTAACCCTAACCCTAACCCTAACCCCTAACCCTAAACTAACCCACCCCTATAACCCACTAACCTTACACTTACCCTAACCCTAACCCTAACCCGACCCTAACCAAACCCTAACCCAATAACTAACCCTAACACTAACCCCAACCCTAACCCTAACCCTAACCCTAACCCTAACCCTAACCCAAACTCTAACCTAAGCCTATCCCTAACACCTAACCCTAATAATCCCCTAACCCTAACCCAAACCCTAACCCTAACCCAAACTCTAACCTAAGCCTAACCCTAACACCTAACCCTAATCCTCCCCTAACCCTAACCCTAACCCTAACCCTAACCCTAACCCTAACCCTAACCAACCCTAACCCTATCCCTAACCCTAACCCTAACCCCTAACCCTAACCCTAACCCTCTAACCCTAACACAAACCCTAAACCTAACCCTAACCCTAACACTAACAATAACCCTAACCCTAACCGTAAAATTCTAACCCTTACCCTAACCCTAACCCTAAAACCCTAACCCTAACCCTAACCCTAACCCTAACCTTAACCCTAACCCTAATCCTAACCCTAACCGTAGGAACGTCTGAAACACAACACAGATGTAAACACACAAAGCATGCTTATTTCAACATAGTGGTCAATGCGCACTTATCAAATTATGCACTCAGAGTGTGATTCCACCTTCTCTCACACAAAAGACTCAAAGAAGTAACTAAAATACGTATTGCAACAGCATCTACTAAGATGCACTTTCCCAATACGCCTAACACATTGAAACACAGTTCCTATGCGTTTCTCCACTAAAACATGAATACATGTTTTTTCTAATTAAGGAAACAGAGAACCTTCAAAGTCGAATACAGAAAAGAAGTGTTTCAAGAACTAAGTAACATGTCTGTTGCAAATGCAATTCTAACCGTAGGAACGTCTGAAGCACAACACAGATGTAAACACACTATCAATGGCTATTTCAACATAGTGCTCAATGCGCACTTATCAAACTATGCACTCTGAGTGTGATTCCAGCTTCTCTCACACACAGGACTCTCAGAAGTAACAACTCCTAACGCTAACCGTAACCCTTACCCTAACCCTAACTCCTATCCCTAACCCTAAAACCCTAAACCTAAACTTAACCCTAACCCTAACCCTAAAACTCTAACCCTAACCCTAACCCTACCCTAACCATAACCCTAAACCTAACCCTATCCCTAACCCTAACGCTGACCGCAGGAACTTCTGAAAAACAACACAGATGTAAAAACACTATCAATGTGTATTTCAACATAGTGGTCAATGTGAACTTATCAAACTATTAACTCGGAGTCAGATTCCAGCTTCTCTCACACACAAGACTCTAGAAGTAACTGAAATATGTTTTGCAACAGCATCTACTAAGAAACACTCACCTAATACGCCTAACACATTGAAACACAGTTCCTATGCTTTTCTCCACTTAAACATGAATACATGTCTTTTTATAACTAAGGAAACAGAGAAACTTCAAAGGCGACTACAGAAAAGAAGTGTTTAAAGAACTAAGTAACATGTGTGTTCCAAATGCAATTCTAACCGTAGGAACGTCTGAAACACAACACAGATATAAACCCTCTATCAATGGGTATTTCAACATAGTGGTCAATGCGAACTTATCAAACTATGCACTGTGAGTGTGATTCCAGCTTCTCTCACACACAAGACTCTTTGAAGCAACTAACCCTTAACCTAACCATAACCCAAACATTAACCCTTACCCTAACCCTAACCCTAAACCTAAACCTAGCCCCTAACCCTAACCCTAACCCTACCCCTATACCTAAGCCACTAACCCTAACACTTACCCTAACCCTAACAAGAACTCTAACCAAACCCTAATCCAATAACTAACCCTAACACTAACCCTAAGCCTAACCCTAATCCTGACCCCATCCCTAACGCTAACCCTCTAACCCTACCCTAACCTTAACCCTAACCCTAACCCCAAACCTAAACCTAACCCTAACCCTAACCCTAACACTAACCCAAACTCTAACCTAAGCCTAACCCTAACACCTAACCCTAATCCTCCCCTAACCCTAACAGTAACCCTAACCCTAACCAACCCTAACCCTATCCCTAACCCTAACCCTAACCCCTAACACTAAGCCTAACCCTCTATCCCTAACACAAACCCTAACCCTAACCCTAACCCTAAACCAAACATTAACCCTTAACCTAACCCTAACCCTAAGACTAACAATAACCTTAACCCTAACCCTAAAACTCTAACCCTAACCCTAACACTAACCCTAACCCTAATCCTAAAACCCTAACCCTAACCCTAACCCTAACCCTAACCCTAACCTTAACCCTAACCCTAACCCTAACCCTAACCGTACTAACATCTGAAACACAACACAGATGTAAACACACAAACCATGCTTATTTCAACATAGTGGTCAATGCGCACTTAAAAAATTATGCACTCAGAGTGTGATTCCAGCTTCTCTCACACACAAGACTCAAAGAAGTAACTAAAATACGTATTGCAACAGCATCTACTTAGATACACTTTCCCAATACGCCTAACACATTGAAACACACTTCCTATGCGTTTCTCCACTAAAACATGAATACATGTCTTTTCTAACTAAGGAAACAGAGAACCTTCAAAGGCGATTACAGAAAAGAAGTGTTTCAAGAACTAAGTAACATGTTTGTTCCAAATGGAATTCTAACCGTAGGAACGTCTGAATCACAACATAGATGTAAACACACTATCAATGGGTATTTCAAGGTAGTGGTCAATGCGCACTTATCAAACTATGCACTCTGAGTGTGATTCCAGCTTCCCTCACACAAGACTCTCCGAAGTAACTAACCCTAAACCTAAACATAACCCTAACATTAACCCTTACCTTAACCCTAACCCAACCCTAACCCTAAGCGCAAACTCTAACCCTAACCCTTGCCCTAACCCTAACCCTAACCCTAATCCTAACCCCTAACCCTAAACCCTAACCCTACCCCTATACCTAACCCACTAACCTTAACACTTACCCTAACCCTAACCCTAACCCGACCCTAACCCGACCCTAACCCAATAACTAACCCTAACACTAACCCTAACCCTAACCCTAAACCAGACATTAACCCTAACCCTATACCTAACCATAACCCTAAACCTAACCCTTACCCTAACCTCTAACCCTAACCCTATCAATAATCCTAACCCTAACTCTAACCCTAAAACTCTAACTTAAACCTAACCCTAACCTTAATCCTTACCTAAACCTAACCGCAGGAACGTCTGAAACACAACACAGATGTAAACACACTATCAATGGGTATTTCAACATAGTGGTGTATGCGCACTTCTCAAACAATGAACTCTGAGTGTGATTCCAGCTTCTCTCACACACAAGACTCTCCGAAGTAACTAAAATACGTATTGCAACAGCATCTACTAAGAAATACTGTCCTAAAACGCCTAACACATTGAAACACAGTTCCTATGCGTTTCTCCACTAAAACATGAATACATGTCTTTTCTAACTAATGAAACAGAGAACCTTCAAAGGCGACTACAGAAAAGAAGTGTTTCAAGAACTAAGGAACATGTGTGTTCCAAATGCAATTCTAACCGTAGGAACGTCTGAAACACAAAACAGATGTAAACACACTATCAATGGCTATTTCAGCATAGTGGTCAATGCGCACTTATCAAACTATGCACTCTGAGTGTGATTCCAGCTTCTCTCACACACAAGACTCTCAGAAGCAACTAATCCTAACCCTAACCCTAACCCTAACCATAACCCTAACCCTAACCCTAAACCTAACTCCTAACCCTAACCCTAACCTCTAACCCTAAAGTTAACCCTAAACCTAATCGTAAACATAACCCTAACCCTAAAACCCTTACCCTAAAATTAACCCTAACTCTAACCCTAACCCTAACCCTAAAACCCTAACCCTAACCCTAACCCTAACCCTATCCCTAACCCAAACCCTAACCCTAACCCTAATCGTAGGAATGTCTGAAACACAACACAGATGTAAACACACTATCAATCGGTATTTCAACATAGTGGTCATTGCGCACTTATCAAAATATGCACTCTGAATGTGATTCCAGCCTCTCTTACACACAAGACTCAAAGAAGTAACTAAAATACGAATTGCAACAGCATCTACTAAGAAACACTCTCCTAATACCTCAAACACATTGAAACACATTTCCTATGCGTTTCTCCACTAAAACATGAATACATGTCTTTTCCAACTAAGGAAACAGAGTAACTTTAAAGGAAACTACAGAAAAAGAAGTGTTTCAAGAACTAAGTAACATGTGTGTTCCAAATCAATTCTAACCGTAGGAACGTCTGAAACACAACATTCATGTAAACCCACTATCAATGGGTATTTCAACATAGTGGTCAATGCGCACTATCAAACTATGCACTCTGAGTGTGAAACCAACTTCTCTCACACACAAAACTCTCCGAAGTAATTAACCCTAACACTGACCCTAACACTAACCCTAAACCTAACATTAACCCTAACCCTAACCCTAACCCTAACCCTAACCCTAACCCGTAACCCTAACCCTAACCCTAACTCCTATATCTAACCCCCTAAACCTAACACTTACCCTAACACTAAACCTAACCCTAACCCTAACCAAACCCTAAACCTAACCATAACCCCAAACCTAAACCGAAACCTAACCCAAAACCTAACCCTAACACTAACCCTAACTCTAACCCCTAACCCTAACCCTAACCCTAACCCTAACCCCTAACCCTTATCCTCCACTAACCCTAACCCTAACCCTAAACCTAACCCTAACCCAGACATTAACCCTAAACCTATCCAGAACCATAACCCGAAACCTAACCCTAACCCTAACCTCTAAACCTAACCCTAATCCTAACACTAATCCTAACCCTAACCCTAAACCTATAACCCTAACATTAAACCTAACCCTAACCCTAACCCTAAACCAGACATTAACCCTAACCCTATACCTAACAATAACCCTAAACCTAACCCTAACCCTAACCTCTAACCCTAACCCTATCAATAATCCTAACCCTAACTCTAACCCTAAAACTCTAACTTAAACCTAACCATAACCCTAACCCTAACCCTTACCCTAAACCTAACCGCAGGAACGTCTGAAACACAACACAGATGTAAACACACTATCAATGGGTATTTCAACATAGTGGTGTATGCGCACTTCTCAAACAATGCACTCTGAGTGTGATTCCAGCTTCTCTCACACACAAGACTCTCCGAAGTAAATAAAATACGTATTGCAACAGCATCTACTAAGAAACACTCTCCTAATACGCCTAACACATTGAAACACAGTTCCTATGCGTTTCTCCACTAAAACATTAATACATGTCTTTTCTAACTAATGAAACAGAGAACCTTCAAAGGCGACTACAGAAAAGAAGTGTTTCAAGAACTAAGGAACATGTGTGTTCCAAATGCAATTCTAACCGTAGGAACGTCTGAAACACAAAACAGATGTAAACACACTATCAATGGCTATTTCAACATAGTGGTCATTGCGCACTTATCAAAATATGCACTCTGAATGTGATTCCAGCCTCTCTTACACACAAGACTCAAAGAAGTAACTAAAATACGAATTGCAACAGCATCTACTAAGAAACACTCTCCTAATACCTCTAACACATTGAAAAACATTTCCTATGCGTTTCTCCACTAAAACATGAATACATGTCTTTTCAAACTAAGGAAACAGAGTAACTTCAAAGGAAACTACAGAAAAGAAGTGTTTCAAGAACTAAGTAACATGTGTGTTCCAAATTCAATTCTAACCGTAGGAACGTCTGAAACACAACATTCATGTAAACCCACTATCAATGGGTATTTCAACATAGTGGTCAATGCGCACTATCAAACTATGCACTCTGAGTGTGATTCCAACTTCTCTCACACACAAAACTCTCCGAAGTAATTAACCCTAACACTGACCCTAACACTAACCCTAAACCTAACATTAACCCTAAACCCTAACCCAAATCTAACCCTATCCTTAAACCATAACCCTAACCCTAACCCTAACCCTAACCCGTAACCCTAACCCTAACCCTAATCCCTATATCCAACCCCCTAAACCTAACACTTACCCTAACACTAAACCTAACCCTAACCCTAACCAAACCCTAAACCTAACCCTAACCCCAAACCTAAACCGAAACCTAACCCAAAACCTAACCCTAACACTAACCCTAACTCTAACCCCTAACCCTAACCCTAACCGTAACCCTAACCCCTAACCCTTATCCTCCACTAACCCTAACCCTAACCCTAAACCTAACCCTAACCCTAACCCAGACATTAACCCTAAACCTATCCAGAACCATAACCCTAAACCTAACCCTAACCCTAACCTCTAACCCTAACCCTAACCCTAACACTAACCCTAACCCTAACCCTAACCCTATAACCCTAACATTAAACCTAAACCTAACCCTAACCCTAAAGCAGACATTAACCCTAACCCTATACCTAACCATAACCCTAAACCTAACCCTAACTCTAACCCTAACCCTATCAATAATCCTAACCCTAACTCTAACCCTAAAACTCTAACTTAAACCTAACCATAACCCTAACCCTAACCCTTACCCTAAACCTAACCGCAGGAACGTCTGAAACACAACACAGATGTAAACACACTATCAATGGGTATTTCAACATAGTGGTGTATGCGCACTTCTCAAACAATGCACTCTGAGTGTGATTCCAGCTTCTCTCACACACAAGACTCTCCGAAGTAACTAAAATACGTATTGCAACAGCATCTATAAGAAACACTGTCCTAATATGCCTAACACATTGAAACACAGTTCCTATGCGTTTCTCCACTAAAACATTAATACATGTCTTTTCTAACTAATGAAACAGAGAACCTTCAAAGGCAACTACAGAAAAGAAGAGTTTCAAGAACTAAGTAACATGTGTGTTCCAAATGCAATTCTAACCGTAGGAACATCTGAAACACAAAACAGATGTAAACACACTATCAATGGCTATTTCAGCATAGTGGTCAATGCGCACTTATCAAACTATGCACTCTGAGTGTGATTCCAGCTTCTCTTACACACAAGACTCTCAGAAGCAACTAATCCTAACCCTAACCCTAACCCTAACCCTACCCTAACCCTAACCCTAACCCTAAACCTAACTCCTAACCCTAACCCTAACCTCTAACCCTAAAGGTAACCCTAAACCTAACCGTAAACATAACCCTAACCCTAAAACCCTTACCCTCAACTTAACCCTAACCCTAACCCTAACCCTAACCCTAAAACCCTAACCCTAACCATAACCCTAACCCAATCCCTAACCCTAACCCTTACCCTAACCCTAATCGTAGGAATGTCTGAAACACAACACAGAAGTAAACACACTATCAATCGGTATTTCAACATAGTGGTCATTGCGCACTTATCAAAATATGCACTCTGAATGTGATTCCAGCCTCTCTTACACACAAGACTCAAAGAAGTAACTAAAATACGAATTGCAACAGCATCTACTAAGAAACACTCTCCTAATACCTCTAACACATTGAAACATATTTCCTATGCGTTTCTCCACTAAAACATGAATACATGTCTTTTCCAACTAAGGAAACAGAGTAACTTCAAAGGAAACTACAGAAAAGAAGTGTTTCAAGAACTAAGTAACATGTGTGTTCCAAATTCAATTCTAACCGTAGGAACGTCTGAAACACAACATTCATGTAAACCCACTATCAATGGGTATTTCAACATAGTGGTCAAGCGCACTATAAAACTATGCACTCTGAGTGTGATTCCAACTAACCTCTCTCACACACAAAACTCTCCGAAGTAATTAACCCTAACACTGACCCTAACACTAACCCTAAACCTAACATTAACTCTTACCCTAACCCTAACCCAAATCTAACCCTATCCTTAAACCCTAACCCTAACCCTAACCCTAACCCTAACCCGTAACCCTAACCCTAACCCTAACCCCTACATCTAACCCCCTAAACCTAACACTTACCCTAACACTAAACCTAACCCTAACCCTAACCAAACCCTAAACCTAACGCTAACCCCAAACCTAAACCGAAACCTAACCAAAACCTAACTCTAACACTAACCCTAACTCTAACCCCTAACCCTAACCCTAAACCTAACCCCTAACCCTTATCCTCCACTAACCCAAACGCTAACCCTAAACCTAACCCTAACCCTAACCCAGACATTAACCCTAAACCTATCCAGAACCATAACTCTAAACCTAAAACTAACCCTAACCTCTAACCCTAACCCTAACCCTAACACTAATCCTAACACCTAACCCTAACCCTATAACCCTAACATTAAACCCTAATCCTAACCCTAACCCTAACCCAGACATTAACCCTAACCCTATACCTAACCATAACCCTAAACCTAACCCTCACCCTAACCTCTAACCCTAACCCTATCAATAATCCTAACCCTAACTCTAACCCTAAAACTCTAACTTAAACCTAACCATAACCCTAACCCTAACCCTTACCCTAAACCTAACCGCAGGAACGTCTGAAACACAACACAGATGTAAACACACTATCAATGGGTATTTCAACATAGTGGTGTATGCACACTTCTCAAACTATGCACTGTGAGTGTGATTCCAGCTTCTCTCACACACAAGACTCTCCGAAGTAACTAAAATACTTATTGCAACAGCATCTACTAAGAAACACTGGCATAATGCGCCTAACACATTGAAACACAGTTCCTATGCGTTTCTCCACTAAAAAATGAATACATGTCTTTTCTAACTAATGAAACAGAGAACCTTCAAATCCGGCGACTACAGAAAAGAAGTGTTTCAAGAACTAAGTAACATGTGTGTTCCAAATGCAATTCTAACCGTAGGAACGTCTGAAACACAAAACAGATGTAAACACACTATCAATGGCTATTTCAGCATAGTAGTCAATGTGCACTTATCAAACTATGCACTCTGAGTGTGATTCCAGCATCTCTCACACACAAGACTCTCAGAAGCAACTAATCCTAACCCTAACCCTAACCCTAACCCTAACCCTAAAACCTAACTCCTAACCCTAACCCTAACCTTTAACCCTAAAGCTAACCCTAAACCTAACCGTAAACATAACACTAACTCTAAAACCCTTACCCTAAACCTAACCCTAACCCTAACCCTAAAACCCTAACCCTAACCCTAACCCTATCCCTAACCCTAACCCTAAACCTAACCCTAATCGTAGGAACGTCTGAAACACAACACAGATGTAAACACACTATCAATCGGTATTTCAACATAGTGGTCATTGCGCACTTATCAAATTATGCACTCTGAATGTGATTCCAGCTTCTCTTACACACAAGACTCAAAGAAGTAACTAAAATACGTATTGCAACAGCATCTACTAAGAAACACTCTCCTAATACCTCTAACACATTGAAACACATTTCCTATGCGTTTCTCCACTAAAACATGAATACATGTCTTTTCTAACTAAGGAAACAGAGTAACTTCAAAGAAAACTACAGAAAAGAAGTGTTTCAAGAACTAAGTAACATGTGTGTTCCAAATGCAATTCTGACCGTAGGAACGTCTGAAACACAACATAGATGTAAACCCACTATCAATGGGTATTTCAACATAGTGGTCAATGCGCACTATCAAACTATGCACTCTGAGTGTGATTTCAACTTCTCTCACACACAAGACTCTCCGAAGTAATTAACCCTAACACTGACCCTAACACTAACCCTAAACCTAACATTAACCCTTACCCTAACCCTAACCCAAATCTAACCCTATCCTTAAACCCTAACCCTAACCCTAACCCTAACCCTAACCCTAACCCGTAACCCTAACCCTAACCGTAACCCCTATATCTAACCCCCTAAACCTAACACTTACCCTAACACTAAACCTAATCCTAACCCTTACCAAACCCTAACCCTAACCCTAACCCCAAACCTAAACCGAAACCTAACCCAAAAACTAACCCTAACACTAACCCTAACCCTAACCTGTAACCCTAACCCTAACCCTAAGCCTAACCCCTAACCCTTATCCTCCACTAACCCTAACCCTAACACTTACCCTAAACCTAACCCTAACCCTAACCCAGACATTAACCCTAAACCTATCCCGAACCATAACCCTAAACCTAACCCTAACCCTAACCTCTAACCCTAACCCTAACCCTAACACTAATCCTAACCCTAACCCTAACCCTGTAACCCTAACATTAAACCTAACCCTAACCCTAACCCTAACCCAGACATTAACCCTAACCCTATACCTAACCATAACCCTTAACCTAACCTCTAACCCTAACCCTAACCCTATCAATAATCCTAACCCTAACTCTAACCCTAAAACTCTAACTTAAACCTAACCATAACCCTAACCCTTACCCTAAACCTAACCGCAGGAATGTCTGAAACACAACACAGATGTAAACACACTATCAATGGGTATTTCAACATAGTGGTGTATGCGCACTTCTCAAACTATGCACTCTGAGTGTGATTCCAGCTTCTCTCACACACAAGACTCTCCGAAGTAAATAAAATACGTATTGCAACAGCATCTACTAAGAAACACTGTCCTAATACGCCTAACACATTGACACAGTTCCTATGCGTTTCTCCACTAAAACATGAATACATGTCTTTTCTAACTAATGAAACAGAGAACCTTCAAAGGCGACTACAGAAAAGAAGTGATTCAAGAACTAAGTAACATGTGTGTTCCAAATGCAATTCTAACCATAGGAACGTCTGAAACACAAAACAGATGTAAACACACTATCAATGGCTATTTCAGCATAAGTGGTCAATGCGCACTTATCAAACTATGCACTCTGAGTGTGATTCCAGCTTCTCTAACACACAAGACTCTCAGAAGCAACTAATCCTAACCCTAAACCTAACCCTAACCCTAAACCCTAAACCTAACTCCTAACCCTAACCCTAACCTCTAACCCTAAAGCTAACACTAAACCTAACCGTAAACATAACCCTAACCCTAAAACCCTTACCCTAAACCTAACCCTAACCCTAACCCTAACCCTAACCCTAAAACCCTAACCCTAACCCTAACCCTACCAGTAACCCTAACCCTAACCCTAACCCTAACCCTAATCTTAGGAACGTCTGAAACACAACACAGATGTAAACACACTATCAATCGGTATTTCAACATAGTTGTCATTGCGCACTTATCAAATTATGCACTCTGAATGTGATTCCAGCTTCTCTTACACACAAGACTCAAAAAAGTAACTAAAATACGTATTGCAACAGCATCTACTAAGATACACTTTCTCAAACTCCTAACACATTGATACACAGTTCCTATGCATTTCTCCACTAAAACATGAATACATGTCTTTTCTAAGTAAGGAAACAGAGAACCTTCAAAGGCGACTACAGAAAAGAAGTGTTTCAAGAACTAAGTAACATGTGTTTTCCAAATGCAATTCTAACCGTAGGAACGTCTGAATCACAACACAGATGTAAACACTCTGTCAATGGGTATTTCAACATAGTGTCAATGCGCACTTATCAAACTATGCACTCTGAGTGTGATTCCAGCTTCTCTCTCACACAAGACTCTCCGAAGTCACTAACCCTAACTCTAACAATAACCCTAACCCTAAGCCTAACCCTTACCCTAACATTAATCTTACCCTAAAACTAACCCAAACTTAACCCTAACTGTAAACACTAACCCTAATCCTAACCGTAACCCTAACCTAACCCCTAACCCTAACCCTAACCCTAACCCCAATAACTTACCCCCTAACCCTAACACTTACCCTAAACCCTAATCCTAACCCTAACCCTAACCAAACCCTAACCCTAACCCTACCCCTAACCCAAACCCTAACCC
Source organism: Cricetomys ansorgei (assembly GCA_026225945.1). Taxonomy (NCBI): domain Eukaryota; kingdom Metazoa; phylum Chordata; class Mammalia; order Rodentia; family Nesomyidae; genus Cricetomys; species Cricetomys ansorgei. Next base: position 79,198 of record JAMJFZ010002943.1, on the reverse strand, counting down.
TAACCCTAACCCTAACCAATAACCCTAACCCTAACCAATAAACTATAACCCTAAACCTAACCCTAAAACTAACCCTAATCCAAATCCTAACCCTAACCCAACCCCTATCCCTAAACCTAACCGTAACCCACAACCTAACCCTAACACTAACCCTAACCCTACCCTAACCCTAACCCTAACCTAACCCTAACCCTCTAACCCTAACCCTAACCCTAATCCTAACCCCAAACCTAAACCTAACCCTAACCCAAACCCTAACCCTAACCCTAACCATAACCCTAACCCTACACTAACCCTAACCCTAACCCTAAACCCTTAACCTAACCCTAACCCTAATCCTAACCCAAACCCCAAACGCTAATCCTTCCCTAACCCTAACCCTAACACTAACCCTAACCAACCCTAACCTAACCCTAACCCTAACCCTAACCCCTAACCCTAACCCTAACCCTCTAACCCTAACCCAAACCCTAACCCTAACCCTAACCCTAACCCTAACCCTAACCCTAACCCTAACACTAACCCTGACCCTAACCCTAACACTAAAACCCTAACCCTAACCAACTCTAACCCTAACCCTAACCCTAACCCTAAAACCCTAACCCTAACACTAACCCTAAACCTAACCCTAACCCAAACCCTAATCCTAACCCTAGGAATGTCTGAAACACAACACAGATATAAACACAGTATCAATGGCTATTTCAACATAGTGGTCAATGCGCACTCTTCAAACTATCCACTGTGAGTGTGATTCCAGCTTCTCTCACACACAAGACTCTCTAAGTAACTACTCCTAACCCTAACCCTAACCCTAATCCAAACCCTAACTCCTAACCCTAACCCTAACGTCCTAACCTTAAACCTAACCCTAACCCTAACCCTAACCTAACCCTAAAACTCTAACCCTAACCCTAACCCTAACCCTAACACTAACCCTAACCCTAACCCTAACCGCAGGAATGTCTGAAAGACAACACAGATATAAACACACTATCAATGGGTATTTCACCATAGTGGTCAACGCGCACTCATCAAATTATGAGCTCTGAGTGTGATTCCAGCTTCTCTCACACACAAGACTCTCAGAAGTAACTAAAATATGTATTGCAACAGCATCTGCTAGAAAACACTCTCCTAATACGCCTAACACATTGAAAAACAGTCCCTATGCATTTCTCCACTAAAACATGAATACATGTATTTTCTAACTAAGGAAACAGAGAACCTTCAAAGGTGAATACAGAAAAGAAGTGTATCAAGAACTAAGTAACATGTGTGTTCCAAATGTAATTCTAACCGTAGGAACGTCTGAATCACAACACAGATGTAAACCCAATATCAATGGGTATTTCAACATTGTGGTCAATGCGCACTTAAAAAACTATGCACTCTGAGTGTGATTCCAGCTTCTCTCACACACAAGACTCTCCGAAGTAACTAACCCTAACCCTAACCCTAACCCTAACCCTAACCCTAACCCTAACCCTAACCCTAACCCTAACCCTAACCCTAACCAATAACCCTAACCCTAACCAATAAACTATAACCCTAAACCTAACCCTAAAACTAACCCTAATCCAAATCCTAACCCTAACCCAATCCCTAACCCTAAATCTAACCGTAAACCACAACCTAACCCTAACACTAACCCTAACCCTAACCTAACCCTAACCCCTAACACTAACCCTAACACTCTAACCCTAACCCTACACCTTAATCCTAACCCCAAAACTAAACCTAACCCTAACCCATACCCTAACCTAACCCTAACAATAACCCAAACCCACTAACCCTAACCCTAACCCTAAACCCTTAACCTAACCCTAACCCTAATCCTAACCCCCTAAACCCCAAACGCTAATCCTTCCCTAACCCTAACACTAACACTAACCCTAACCAACCCTAACCTAACACTAACCCTAACCCTTAACCCCTAACCCTAACCCTCTAACCCTAACCCAAACCCTTACCCTAACCCTAACCCTAACCCTAAACCTAACCCTAACACTAACCCTAACCCTAACACTAACCCTAACCCTAACCCTAACACCTAAAACAAACCCTAACCCTAACACTAACCCTAAACCTAACCCTACCCCAAACCCTAATCCTAACCGTAGGAATGTCTGAAACACAACACAGATATAAACACAGTATCAATGGCTATTTCAACATAGTGGTCAATGCGCACTCTTCAAACTATGCACTGTGAGTGTGATTCCAGCTTCTCTCACACACAAGACTCTCTGAAGTAACTACTCCTAACCCTAACCCTAACCCTAATCCAAACCCTAACTCCTAAGCCTAACCCTAACCTCTAACCTTAAACCTCACCCTAACCCTAACCCTAACCCTAAAACTCTAACCCTAACCCTAACCCTAACCCTAACCCTAACCCTAACCCTAACCGCAGGAATGTCTGAAAGACAACACAGATATAAACACACTATCAATGGGTATTTCACCATAGTGGTCAACGCGCACTCATCAAATTATGAGCTCTGAGTGTGATTCCAGCTTCTCTCACACACAAGACTCTCAGAAATAACTAAAATATGTATTGCAACAGCATCTGCTAGAAAACACTCTCCTAATACGCCTAACACATTGAAAAACAGTCCCTATGCGTTTCTCCACTAAAACATGAACACATGTATTTTCTAACTAAGAAAACAGAGAACCTTCAAAGGTGAATACAGAAAAGAAGTGTTTCAAGAACTAAGTAACATGTGTGTTCCAAATGTAATTCTAACCGTAGGAATGTCTGAAACACAACATTCATGTAAACCCACTATCAATGGGTATTTCAACATAGTGGTCAATGCACACTATCAAACTATGCACTCTGAGTGTGATTCCAACTTCTCTCACACACAAAACTCTCCGAAGTAATTAACCCTAACACTGACCCTAACACTAAACCTAAACCTAACATTAACCCTTACCCTAACCCTAACCCAAATCTAACCCTATCCTTAAACCCTAACCCTAACCCTAACCCTAACCCTAACCCGTAACCCTAACCCTAACCGTAACCCCTATATCTAACCCCCTAAACCTAACACTTACCCTAACACTAAACCTAACCCTAACCCTTACCAAACTCTAACCCTAACCCTAACCCCAAACCTAAACCGAAACCTAACCCAAAAACTAACCCTAACACTAACCCTAACCCTAACCTGTAACCCTAACCCTAACCCAGACATTAACCCTAAACCTAAACCGAACCATAACCCTAAACCTAACCCTAACCCTAACCTCTAACCCTAACCCTAACCCTAACACTAATCCTAACCCTAACCCTAACACTAACCCTAACCCTAACATTAAACCTAACCCTAACCCTAACCCTAACCCAGACATTAACCATAACCCTAACCCCTAACCATAACCCTAAACCTAACCCTAAACCTAACCTCTAACCCTAACCCTAACCCTAACAATAATCCTAACCCTAACTCTAACCCTAAAACTCTAACTTAAACCTAACCATAACCCTAACCCTTACCCTAAACCTAACCGCAGGAATTTCTGAAACACAACACAGATGTAAACACACTATCAATGGGTATTTTAACATAGTGGTGTATGCGCACTTCTCAAACTATGCACTCTGAGTGTGATTCCAGCTTCTCTCACACACAAGACTCTCCGAAGTAACTAAAATACGTATTGCAACAGCATCTACTAAGAAACACTGTCCTAATACGCCTAACACATTGAAACACAGTTCCTATGCGTTTCTCCACTAAAACATGAATACATGTCTTTTCTAACTAAGGAAACAGAGAACCTTCAAAGGCGACTACAGAAAAGAAGTGTTTCAAGAACTAAGTAACATGTGTGTTCCAAATGCAATTCTAACCGTAGGAACGTCTGAAACACAAAGCAGATGTAAACGCACTATCAATGGCTATTTCAGCATAGTGGTCAAAGCGCAACTTATCAAACTATGCACTCTGAGTGTGATTCCAGCTTCTCTCACACACAAGACTCTCAGAAGCAACTAATCCTAACGCTAACCCTAACCCTAACCCTAACCCTAAACCTAACTCCTAACCCTAACCCTAACCTCTAACCCTAAAGCTAACACTAAACCTATCCGTAAACATAACCCTAACCCTAAAACCCTTACCCTAAACCTAACCCTAACCCTAACCCTAACCCTAACCCTAAAAGCCTAACCCTAACCCTAACCCTAATAGTATCCCTAACCCTAACCCTAACCCTAATCTTAGGAACGTCTGAAACACAACACAGATGTAAACACACTATCAATCGGTATTTCAACATAGTGGTCAATGCGCACTTATCAAATTATGCACTCTGAATGCGATTCCAGCTTCTCTTACACACAAGACTCAAAGAAGTAACTAAAATACGTATTGCAACAGCATCTACTAAGATACACTTTCTCAAACCCTTAACACATTGATACACACGTTCCTATGCGTTTCTCCACTAAAACATGAATACATGTCTTTTCTAAGTAAGGAAACAGAGAACCTTCAAAGGCGACTACAGAAAAGAAGTGTTTCAAGAACTAAGTAACATGTGTGTTCCAAATGCAATTCTAACCGTAGGAACGTCTGAATCACAACACAGATGTAAACACTCTGTCAATGGGTATTTCAACATAGTGTCAATGCGCACTTATCAAACTATGCACTCTGAGTGTGATTCCAGCTTCTCTCTCACACAAGACTCTTCGAAGTCACTAACCCTAACTCTAACAATAACCCTAACCCTAACCTAACCCTTACCCTAACATTAATCTTACGCTAAAACTAACCCAAACTTAACCCTAACTGTAAACCCTAACCCTAATCCTAACCCTAACTCTAACCCTAACCCCTAAACCTAACCCTAACCCTAACCCCAATAACTTACCCCCTAACCCTAACACTTACCCTAACCCTAATCCTAACCCTAACCCTAACCCAAAACCCTAACCCTAACCCTACCCCTAACCGAAAACCTAACCCTAACCCTAACCCTAACCAATAACCCTAACCCTAACCAATAAACTATAACCCTAAACCTAACCCTAAAACTAACCCTAATCCAAATCCTAACCCTAACCCAATCCCTATCCCTAAACCTAACCGTAACCCACAACCTAACCCTAACACTATCCCTAACCCTACTTTTAACCCTAACCCCTAACACTAACCCTAACCCTCTAACCCTAACCCTACACCCTAATCCTAACCCCAAACCTAAACCTAACCCTAACCCAAACCCTATGTCTAACCCTAACCATAACCCTAACCCACTAACCCTAACCCTAACCCTAAACCCTTAACCTAACCCTAACCCTAATCCTAACCCAAACCCCAAACGCTAATCCTTCCCTAACCCTAACCCTAACACTAACCCTAACCAACCATAACCTAACCCTAACCCTAACCCTAACCCCTAACCCTAACCCTAACCCTCTAACCCTAACCCAAACCCTTACCCTAACCCTAACCCTAACCCTAACCCTAACACTAACCATAACCCTAACCCTAACCCTAAAACCCTAACCCTAACCAACTCTAACCCTAACCCTAACCCTAAAACCCTAACCCTAACACTAACCCTAAACCTAACCCTACCCCAAACCCTAATCCTAACCGTAGGAATGTCTGAAACACAACACAGATATAAACACAGTATCAATGGCTATTTCAACATAGTGGTCAATGCGCACTCTTCAAACTATGCACTGTGAGTGTGATTCCAGCTTCTCTCACACACAAGACTCTCTGAAGTAACTACTCCTAACCCTAACCCTAACCCTAAAAATCTAACCCTAACCCTAACCCTAACCCTAATCCTAACCCTAACCCTAACCCAAAACAAACCTTAACCCTAACAATAACCCTGTCCCTAACCCTAAACCAAACCCCTAACCCTAACCCTAACCCTAATCCTAAATCTAACCCCTAACCCTAACCCTAACCGGTAACTAACTCTCACCCTACCCCTAACCCTAACACTAACCCCTAACCCTAACCCTCTAACCCTAACCCAAACTCTAACCCTAACCCTAACCCTAACCCTAACACTAACACTAATCATAACCCAAACCCTAACCCTAAAACCCTAACCCTAACCACCCTAAGCCTAACCCTAACCCTAACCCAAGCATTAACCCTAACCCTAACACTAACCCTAACACTGACCCTAACCCTAACCTTAACCCTAACCCTAACCCTATCCCTAACCCTAACCTTAGGAACATCTGAAACACAACACAGATTTAAACCCACTCTCATTGGGTATTTCAACTAGTGGTCAATGAACACTCATCAAACTATGCACTCTGAGTGTGATTCCAGCTTCTCTCACACACAAGACTCTCCGAAGTAACTAATCCTAACCCTAACCCAAACCCTAAACCTAACCCTAACCCTAACCCTAACAGTAACCCTTACTCTAACCCTAACTCAACCCTAACACTAACCCGTAAACCCCCTAACCCTAACCCTAACCCTAACCCCCTAAACCTAACACTTACCCTAACCCTAACCCTAACACTAACCAAACCTAACCCTAACCCTAACCCTAACCCAACCCTTAACCCTAACCCTAACCCCTAACCCAAATCCTAACCCAACTAACCCTAACCTTAACCCTAACCCTAAACCTAACCCTAACCCAAACACTAACCCTAACCCAAACCCTATCCCTAACCCTAACCCTAACCAAAAACCTAACCCTAACACTAACCCTAACCCTAACCTTAAACCTAACCCTAACCCCTAACCATAACCCTAACCCACTAACCCTAACCCTAACCCTAACCCTAACCCTAAACCCAAACCTAACCCTAACCCTAACCCAAACCCTAACCCTAAATACTAACCCTAACCCTAACCCCTAACCCTAATCCTCCCCTAACCCTAACCCTAACCTTAACCCTAACCCTAACCAACCCTAACCCTAACCCTAACCCTAACACTAACCATAACCCCTAACCCTAACCCTAAAACCCTAACCCTAACCCTAACCCTAACCCTAACCCTAACCCTAACCCTAACCCTAACCGTAGTTACGTCTAAAACACAACACAGACGTAAACACACTATCAATGGGTATTTCAACGTAGTGGTCAAAGCGCACTCATCAAACTATGCACTCTGAGTGTGATTCCAGCTTCTGTCACACACAAGACTCTCAGAAGTAAGTACTCCTAATGCTAACCCTAACCCTAACCCTAACTCCTAACCCTAACCCTAACCTCAACCCTAAACCTAATCCTAACCCTATCCCTAACAATAACGCTAAAACTCTAACCCTAACCCTAACCCTAACCCTAACCCTAACCCCTAACCCTAACCCTAACCCTAACCCTAACACCCTAACCCTAACCCTAAGCCTAACCCTAACCGCAGAAACGTCTGAAACACAACACAGATATAAGCACACTATCAATTGGTATGTCAACATAGTGGTCAATGCGTACTTACCAAACTGATGCACTCGAAGTGTGATTCCAGCTTCTCTCACACACAAGACGCTCTGAAGTAACTAAAATACGTATTGCAACAGCATCTACTAAGAAACACTCTCCTAATACGCCTAACACATTGAAACACAGTTACTATGCATTTCTCCACAAAACCATGAATACATGTCTTTTGTAACTAAGGAAACAGAGAACCTTCAAAGGTGAATACAGAAAAGAAGTGTTTCAAAAACTAAGTAACATGTGTGTTCCAAATGCAATTCTAACCTTTGGAACGTCTGAAACACAACACAGATGTAAACCCACTATCAATGGGTATTTCAACATAGTGTTCAATGCGCACTTATCAAACTATGCCCTCTTCGTGTGATTCCAGCTTCTCTCTCACACAAGACTCTCCGAAGTCACTAACCCTAACCCTAACCCTAACCCTAACCCTAACCCTAACCCTAAGACTAAACCTTACCCTAACATTAATCTTACCCTAAAATAAACCAACCCTAACCCTAACCGTAAACCCTAACCCTAATCCTAACCCTAACCCTAACCCTAACCCCTATCCCTAACTCTAACCCTAACCCCAATACCTAACCCCCTAACCCTAACACTTACCCTAACCCTAATCCTAATCCTAACCCTAAACAAACCCTAATGGTAACCCTACGCCTAACCCAAACCATAACCCTAACCCTAACCCAAACCAATAACCCTAACCCTAACCAATAAACACTAATCCTAAACCTAACCCTAAAACTAACCCTAATCCAATTCTAACCTAACCCAATCGCTATCCCTAAACCTAACCGTAACCCACAACCTAACACTAACACTAACCATAACCCTATCTTTAAGCGTAACCCCTTACACTAACCTTAACCATCTAACCCTAACCCTACACAATAATCCTAAGACCAAACCTAAACCTAACCCTAACCCAAACCCTAAGACTAACAATAACCCTAACCCTAACCCTAAAACCCTAACCCTAACCCTAACCCTAACACTAACTCCTAAACCTAAAACCCTAACTCTAACTCTAACCCTAACCCTGACCCTAGCCCTAACCCTAACCTTAACCCTAAACCTAACACTAACCCTAACCGTAGGAACGTCTGAAACACAACAGAGATGTAAACACACTAACTTTGGTTATTTCAACAAAGTGGTCAATGCGCACTTATCAAATTATGCACTCAGAGTGTGATTCCAGCTTCTCTCACACACAAGACTCAAAGAAGTAACTAAAATACCTATTGCAACAGCATCTACTAAGATACACTTTCCCAATACGACTAACACACTGAAACACAGTTCCTATGCGTTTATCCACTAAAACATGACTACATGTCTTTTCTAACTAAGGAAACAGAGAACCTTCAAAGGCGACTACAGAAAAGAAGTGTTGCAAGAACTAAGTAACATGTGTGTTCCAAATGTAATTCTAACCGTAGGAACGTCTGAATCACAACACAGATGTAAACACACTATCAATGGGTATTTCAACATAGTGGTCAATGCGCACTTATCAAAATATGCACTCCGAGTGTGATGCCAGCTTCTTTCACACACAAGACTCTCAGATGTAACTAAAATACGTATTGCAAGAGCATCTACTAAGAAACACTCTCCTAATATGCCTAACACATTGAAAGACAGTTCCTATGCGTTTCTCCACTAAAACATGAATACATGTCTTTTCTAACTAAGGAAACTGAGAACCTTCAAAGGCGACTACAGTAAAGAAGTGTTTCAAGAACTAAGTAACATATGTGTTCCAAATGCAATTCTAACCATAGAAACGTCTGAAACTCAACACAGATGTAAACACACTGTCAATGGCTATTTCAACATAGTGGTCAATGCGCACTCATCAAATTATGCACTCTGAGTGTGATTCCAGGTTCTCTCACACACAGGCCTCTCAGAAGTAACAACTCCTAACGCTAACCCTAACCCTAACCCTAAAACCTAACCCTAACCCTAACCCCTAACCCTAACCCTAAACCTAACACTAAACCTAACCTAACCCTAACCCTAACCCTAACCCTAAGCCTAACCCTAACCCTAACCATAACCCTAACCCTAACCCTAAAACCCTAACCCTAACCCTAACCCTAATTCTAACCCTAACCCTAACCCTAACCCTAACCCTAACGCTAACCGCACGAACTTCTGAAACACAACACAGATGTAAACAGACTATCAATGGGTATTTCAACATAGTGATCAATGCGCACTTATCAAACTATGCACTCTGAGTGTGATTCCAGCTTCTCTCACACACAAGACTCTCAGAAGTAACTGAAATACGTATTGCAACAGCATCTACTAATTAACACTCACCTAATACGCCTAACACATTGAAACACATTTCCTGTGCGTTTCTCCAGTAAAACATGAATACATGTCTTTTGTAACTAAGTAAACATGGAACCTTCAAAGGCGACTACAGAAAAGAAGTGTTTCAAGAACTAAGTAACATGTGTGGTCCAAATGCAATTCTAATCGTAGGAACGTCTGAAACACAACACAGATGTAGACCCTCTATCAATGGTTATTTCAACATAGTGGTCAATGGGCACTTAACAAACTATGCACTCTGAGTGTGATTCCAGCTTCTCTCACACACAAGACTCTCCGAAGTAACTAACCCTAACCCTAACCCTAACCCTAACCCTAACCCTAACCCTAACCCTAACCCAACCATAACCCTAAGCGTAAACTCTAACCCTAACCCTAACCCTAACCCTAACCCTAACCCTAACCCTAACCCTAACCCTAACCTAATAACCCTAACCCTAACTAACCCTAACCCTAACTCTACCCCTATACCTAACCCACTAACCCTAACACTTACCCTTACTCTAACCCTAACCATAACCCTAACCGTAACCTAAACCTAACCCAATTCCTAACCCTAACACTAACCCTTACCCTAACCCTAACACTAACCCTAACCCCTAACCCTAACCCTAACCCTCTTACGTTACCCTAACCCTAACCCTAACCCTAAAACTAAAACTAACCCTTAACCCAAACCCTAACCTGAGCCTAACCCTAACACCTAACCCTAATCCTCCACTAACCCTAACCCTAACCCTAACACTAACACTAACCCTAACCCTAACCAACCCTAACCCTATCCCTAACCCTAACCCTAACGCCTAACACTAACCCTAACCCTCTAAACCTAACACAAACCCTAAACCTAACCCTAACCCTAACACTAACAATAACCCTAAGCCTAACCCTAAAATTCTAACCCTAACGCTAACCCTAACCCTAACCCTAACCCTAAAACCCTAACCCTAACCCTAACCCTAACCCTAAACCTAACCTTAACCCTAACCCTAACCCTAACCCTAACCGCAGGAACGTCTGAAACACAACACAGATGTAAACACACTATCAATGGCTATTTCAACATAGTGGTCAATGCGAACTCATCCAACTATGCACTCTGAGTTTGATTCCAGCTTATCTCTCACACGACTCTCAGAAGTAACTAAAATACATATTGCAACAGCATCTACTAAGAAACACTCTCCTAATACGCCTAACACATTGAAACAAAGTTCCTATGCGTTTCTCCACTGAAACATGAATACATGTGTTTTCTAACTAAGGAAAAAGAGAACCTTCAAAGGCGACTACAGAAAAGAAGTGTTTCAAGAACTAAGTAACATTTGTGTTCCTAATGCAATTCTAACTGTAGGAACGTCTGAAACACAACACAGATGTGAACACACTATCAATGGGTATTTCAACATAGTGGTCAATGCGGACTTATCAGTCTATGCACTCTAAGTGTGATTCCAGCTTCTCTCACACACAAGACTCTCCGAAATAACTAACCCTAACCCTAACCCTAACACTAACCCTAACCCTAACCCTAACCCTAACCCTAACCCTAACCCTAACCCAAACCCATAACCCAAACTGTAACCCTGAATAAAACCCTAACCCTAACCCTAACCCTAACCCCTATACCTAACACTAACTCACTAACACTAACCCTAACCCTAACCCTACCAACATAACCCAAACCCAAATCCTAACTCTAACACAAACCCTAACCCTAAGCCTAAACCTAACTCAAAACCTAAACCTAACACTAACCCTAACCCTAACACTAAACCTATCCCCTAACCCTAACCCTAACCCTAACCCTCTAACCCTAACCCTAACCCTAACCCTAGGCTTAAACCTAACCCTAACCCTAACCCCTAACACTAACACTAACCCTCTAACCATAACCCAAATCATAACCCTAACCCTAAAACACTAACCATAAACCTAACTCTAAACGTAACCCTAACCCTAACCCTAACTCTAACTGTAGGAACGTGTGAAACACAACACAGATGTAAACACACTATCAATGGGTATTTCAACATAGTGGTCAATGCGCACTAATCAAACTATGCACTCTGAGTGTGATTCCAGCTTCTCTCACACACAAGACTCTCCAAAGTACCTAATCTAACCCTAACCCTAACCCTAACATTATCCCTTACCCTAACCCTAACGAAAAACCCCTAACCCTAAGCGTAAACTCTAACCCTAACTCTAACGCTAACCCTAACCCCTAAACCTAACCCTAACACTACCCCTATACCTAACTCAGTAACCCTAACACTTACACTAACCCTAACCCTAACCCTAACCCTAACCAAACCCTAACCCAATACCTAACCCTAACACTAACCCTAACCCTAACCCCTAACCCTAACCCTAACCCTCTAACCCTAACCCTAACCCTAACACTAACCCCAAACCTAAACATAACCCTAACAGAAACCCTAACCCTCCTCTAACCGTAACCCTAACCCTATCCCTAACCCTAACCAACCCTTACCCTATCCCTAACCCTAACCCTAACCCCTAACCCTAACCCTCTAACCCTAACACAAACCCTAACCCTAACCCTAACCCTAACCCAAACATTAACACTAAACCTAACCCTAACCCTAAGACTAACAATAACCCTAACCCTAACCCTAAAACCCTAACCCTAACCCTAACCCTAACCCTAACCCTAACTCTAAACCTAACCCTAAAACCCTATCCCTAACTCTAACCCTAACCCTAACCCTAACCCTAACCTTATCACTAACCCTAACCCTAACCCTAACCATAGGAACGTCTGAAACACAACACACATGTCAACACACTAACTTTGGTTATTTCAACATAGTGGTCAATGCGCACTTATCAAATTATGCACTCAGAGTGTGATTCTAGCTTCTCAAACACACAAGACTCAAAGAAGTAACTAAAATACCTATTGCAACAGCATCTACTAAGATACACTTTCCCAATACGCCTAACACACTGAAACACAGTTCATATGCGTTTATCCACTAAAACATGAATACATGTCTTTTCTAACTAAGGAAGCAGACAACCTTCAAAGGCGACTACAGAAAAGAAGTGTTTCAAGAACTAAGTAACATGTGTGTTCCAAATGTAATTCTAACCGTAGGAACGTCTGAATCACAACACAGATGTAAACACACTATCAATGGGTATTTCAACATAGTGGTCAATGCGCACTTATCAAACTATGCACTCTGAGTGTGATGCCAGCTTCTCTCACACACAAGACTCTCAGATGTAACTAAAATACGTATTGCAAGAGCATCTACTAAGAAACACTCTCCTAATACGCCTAACACATTGAAACACAGTTCCTATGCGTTTCTCCACTAAAACATGAATACATGTCTTTTCTAACTAAGGAAACAGAGAACCTTCAAAGGCGACTACAGTAAAGAAGTGTTTCAAGAACTAAGTAACATATGTGTTCCAAATGCAATTCTAACTGTAGAAACGTCTGAAACTCAACACAGATGTAAACACACTATCAATGGCTATTTCAACATAGTGGTCAATGCGCACTCATCAAATTATGCACTCTGAGTGTGATTCCAGGTTCTCTCACACACAAGACTCTCAGAAGTAACAACTCCTAACGCTAACCCTAACCCTAACCCTAACACCTAACCCTAACCCTAACCCCTATCCCTAAACCTAACACACTAAACCTAAACCTAACCCTAAGCCTAACACTCTAACCCAAACCCTAAGCCCTAACCCTAACCCTAAACCTAACACTAACCCGAACCCTAACACAACCCTAACTCTAACCCTAACCCTAATTCTAACCCTAACCCTAACCCTAACCCTAACCCTAAACCTAACCCTAACGCTAACCGCACGAACTTCTGAAACACAACACAGATGTAAACACATTATCAATGGGTATTTCAACATAGTGGTCAATGCGCACTTATCAAACTATGCACTCTGAGTGTGATTCCAGCTTCTCTCACACACAAGACTCTCAGAAGTAACTGAAATACGTATTGCAACAGCATCTACTAATTAACACTCACCTAATACGCCTAACACATTGAAACACAGTTCCTATGCGTTTCTCCAGTAAAACATGAATACATGTCTTTTCTAACTAAGGAAACAGAGAACCTTCAAAAGCGACTACAGAAAAGAAGTGTTTCAAGAACTAAGTAACATGTGTGTTCCAAATGCAATTCTAACCGTAGGAACGTCTGAAACACAACACAGAGGTAAACCCTCTATCAATGGGTATTTCAACATAGTGGTCAATGCGCACTTATCAAACTATGCACTCTGAGTGTGATTCCAGCTTCTCTCACACACAAGACTCTCCGAAGTAACTAACCCTAACCCTAACCCTAACCCTAACCCTAACCCTAACCCAACCATAACCCTAAGCGTAAACTCTAACCCTAACCCTAACCCTAACCCTAACCCCTAACCCTAACCCTAACTCTACCCCTATACCTATCCCACTAACCCTAACACTTACCCTAAAACTAAACCTAACCATAACCATAACCGTAACCTAACCCTAACCCAATTCCTAACCCTAACAATAACCCTTACCCTAACCCTAACCCTAACCCTAACCCCTAACCCTAACCCAAACCCTCTAACCTTACCCTAACCCTAACCCTAACCCTAACCCCAAAACTAAACCTAACCCTAACCCAAACCCTAACCCTAACACTAAACCTAACCATAACCATAACCGTAACCTAACCCTAACCCAATTCCTAACCCTAACAATAACCCTTACCCTAACCCTAACCCTAACCCTAACCCCTAACCCTAACCCAAACCCTCAAAACTTACCCTAACCCTAACCCTAACCCTAACCCCAAAACTAAACCTAACCCTAACCCAAACCCTAACCCTAACCCAAACTCTAACCTAAGCCTAACCCTAACACCTAACCCTAATCCTCCCCTAACCCTAACCCCAACCCTAACCCTAACCCTAACCCTAACCCTAACCAACCCTAACCCTAACCCTAATCCTAACCCTAACCCCTAACACCCTAACCCTAACCCTCTAACCCTAACACAAACCCTAAACCTAACCCTAACCCTAACACTAACCCTAATAACCCTAACCCTAACCGTAAAATTCTAACCCTAACCCTAACCCTAACCCTAACCGTAGGAACGTCTGAAATACAACACAGATGTAAACATACTATCAACATGGGTATTTCAACATAGTGCTCAATGCGCACTTATCAAACTATGCACTCTGAGTGTGATTCCAGCTTCTCAAACACACAGGACTCTCAGAAGTAACAACTCCTAATGCTAACCGTAACCCTTACCCTAACCGTAACTCCTAACCCTAACCCTAAGCCCTAAACCTAAACCTAACCCTAACCCTAACCCTAAAACTCTAACCCTATCCCTAACCCTACCCTAACCATAACCCTAAACCTAACCCTAAAACCCTAACCCTAAATCTAACCATAACCCTAACCCTAAACCTAACCATATCCCTAACCCTAACGCTGACCGCAGGAACTTCTGAAAAACAACACAGATGTAGAAACACTATGAATGTGTATTTCAACAAAGTGGTCAATGCGCACTTATAAAACTCTGCACTCCGAGTGTGATTCCATCTTGTCTCACATACAAGACTCTCAGACGTAACTAAAATACGTATTGCAACAGCATCTACTAAATAACACTCTCCTAATACGCCTAACAGATTGAAACACAGTTCCTATGCGTTTCTCCACTTAAACATGAATACATGTCTTTTCTAACTAAGGAAACAGAGAACCTTCAAAGGCGACTACAGAAAAGAAGTGTTTCAAGAACTAAGTAACATGTGTGTTCCAAATGCAATTCTAACCGTAGGAACGTCTGAAACACAACACAGATGTAAACCCTCTACCAATGGGTATTTCAACATAGTGGTCAATGCGAACTTATCTAACTATGCACTCTGAGTGTGATTCCAGCTTCTCTCACACACAAGACTCTCCGAAGTAACTAACCCTAAACCTAACCATAACCCTAACATTAACCCTTACCCTACCCCTAACCCAACCCTAACCCTAAGCGTGAACTCTAACCCTAACCCTAACCCTAAACCTAAACCTAATCCTACCCCTATACCTAACCCACTAACCCTAACACTTACCCTAATCCTAACCCGAACTCTAACCAAACCCTAACCCAATAACTAACCCTAACACTAACCCTAACCCTAACCCTAACCCTTACCCCAAACCTAACGCTAATCCTCGAACTCTACCCTAATCTTAACCCTAACCCTAACCCCAAACCTAAACCTAACCCTAACCCTAACCCTAACACTAACCCAAACTCTAACCTAAGCCTAACCCTAACACCTAACCCTAATCCTCCCCTAACCCTAACACTAACCCTAACCCTAACCCTAACCAACCCTAACTCTATCCCTAACCCTAACCCTAACCCCTAACCCTAAGCCTAACCCTCTATCCATAACACAAACCCTAACCCTAACCCTAACTCTAACCCAAACATTAACCTTTAACCTAACCCTAACCCTAACCCTAACCCTAAACCTAACCTTAACCCTAACCCTAACCCTAACCCTAACCGTAGGAACGTCTGAAACACAACACAGATGTAAACACACTAAACATGGTTATTTCAACATAGTGGTCAATGCGCACTTATCAAATTATGCACTCAGAGTGTGATTCCAGCTTCTCTCACACACAAGACTCAAAGAAGTAACTAAAATACGTATTGCAACAGCATCTACTTAGATACACTTTCCCAATACGCCTAACACATTGAAACACAGTTCCTATGCGTTTCTCCACTAAAACATGAATACATGTTTTTTCTAACTAAGGAAACAGAGAACCTTCAAAGGCGATTACAGAAAAGAAGTGTTTCAAGAACTAAGTAACATGTGTGTTCCAAATGTAATTCTAACCGTAGGAACGTCTGAATCACAACACAGATGTAAACTCACTATCAATGGGTATTTCAAGGTAGTGGTCAATGCGCACTTATCAAACTATGCACTCTGAGTGTGATTCCAGCTTCTCTCACACACAAGACTCTCCGAAGTAACTAACCCTAAACCTAACCATAACCCTAACATTGACCCTTACCTTAACCCTAACCCAACCCTAACCCTAAGCGCAAACTCTAATCCTAACCCTAACCCTAACCCCTAACGCTAAACCCCTAACCCTACCCCTATACCTAACCCACTAACCTTAACACTTACCCTAACCCTAACCCTAACCCGACCCTAACCAAACCCTAACCCAATAACTAACCCTAACACTAACCCTAACCCTGTAACCCTGCCCTAACCCTAACAATAACCCTAAACCCAAACCTAAACCTAACCCTAACCCAAAACCTACCCCAACCCAAACCCGAACCTAAGCCTAACCCTAACACCTAACCTTAATCCTCCCCTAACCCTAACACAAACCCTAACCCTAACCCTAACCCTAACCCTAACCCTAAAACCCTAACCTAACCCTAACTCCTAACCCTAACCCTAACCTCAAACTCTAAACCTAACCCTAACCCTAACCCTAACAATAACGCTAAAACTCTAACCCCAACCCTAACCCTAACCCTAACCCTAACCCTAACCCTAACCCTAACCTAAAACCCTAACCCTAACCCTAACTCTAACCCTAACCCCTAACCCTAGCCATAACCCTAACGCTAACCCCTTTAACCTAACCCACTAACCCTAACTCTTACCCTAACCCTAACCAAACCCTAACCCTAACCATAACCCTAACCCAAACCCTAAGCCTAACACTAACACTACCCTAACTCCTAACCCGAACCCTAACCAACTAACCCTAACCCTAACCCTAATCCTATACCTAACCCTAACCCAAACCATAACCCTAACCCAAACCCTAAAGATAACACTAACCATAACCCTAACCCAAAACCTAACCCTAACTCTAACTCTAACCCTAACCTTAACCCTAACGCCTAACCCTAAACATAACCCTCTAACCCTAACCCTAACACTAACCCTAAACCCAAACCTAAACCTATCCCTAACCCAAACCCTAACCCTAACCCTGACCCTAACCATAAGCCTAACCCTATCCCTAACTCTAACCCCTAACACTAACACTAAACCTAACCCTAACCCCTAACCCTAATCCTCCCCTAACACTAACCCTAACCCTAACCTAACCCTAACCCTAACCTAACCCTAACCCTAACCCTAACCCCTAACCCTAACCCTAACCCCCTAACCCTAACACAACCCCTAACCCTAACCCTAACCGTAGGAACGTCTGAAACACAACACAGATGTAAACACAATATTAATGGGTGTTTCAACATAATGGTCAATGCGCACTCATCAAACTATGCACTCTGAGTGTGATTCCAGTTTCTCTCACACACAAGACTCACAGACGTAACTACAATATGTATTGCAACAGCATCTACTAAGAAACACTCTCCTAATACGCCTAACACATTGAAACACAGTTCCTATGCGTTTCTCCACTAAAACATGAATACATGTCTTTTCTAAATAAGGAAAGAGAGAACCTTCAAAGGCGAATACAGAAAAGAAGTGTTTCAAGATCTAAGTAACATGTGTGTTCCAAATGCAATTCTAACCGTAGGAACGTCTGAAACACAAAACAGATGTAAACACACTAACAATGGCTATTTCAGCATAGTGGTCAATGCGCACTTATCAAACTACGCACCCTGCACTCTGAGTGTGATTCCAGCTTCTCTCACACACAAGACTCTCAGAAGCAACTAATCCTAACCCTAACCCTAACCCTAACCCTAACCCTAACCCTAAACCTAACTCCTAACCCTAACCCTAACCTCTAACCCTAAAGCTAACCCTAAACCTAACCGTAAACATAACCCTAACTCTAAAACCCTTACCCTAAACTTAACCCTAACCCTAACCCTAATCCTAACCCTAAACCCTAACCCTAACCCTAACCCTAACCCTAACCCTAACCCTAACCCTAACCCTAACCCTAACCGTAATCGTAGGAACGTCTGAAACACAACACAGATGTAAACACACTATCAATCGGTATTTCAACATAGTGGTCATTGCGCACTTATCAAAATATGCATTCTGAATGTGATTCCAGCTTCTCTTACACACAAGACTCAAAGAAGTAACTAAAATACGAATTGCAACAGCATCTACTAAGAAACACAATCCTAATACCTCTAACACATTGAAACATATTTCCTATGCGTTTCTCCACTAAAACATGAATACATGTCTTTTCCAACTAAGGTAACAGAGAAATTTCAAAGGCGACTACAGAAAACAAGTGTTTCAAGAACTAAGTAACATGTGTGTTTCAAATTCAATTCTAACCGTAGGAACGTCTGAATCACAACA
>JAMJFZ010002943.1:7500-55000 GCA_026225945.1 Cricetomys ansorgei | reverse complement strand
CTTACCCTAACCCCTAACCCTAACCCTAACCCCTATACCTAACCCCCTAACCCTAACACTTACCCTAACCCTAACCCTAACCCAAAACCTAACCCTAACACTAACCCTAACAATAACCTTAACCCTAACCCCAAACACAAACCCTAACCCTCTAACCCTAACCCTAACCCTAACCCCAAACCTAAACCTAACCCTAACCCAAACCAAACCTTAACCCTAACAATAACCCTGTCCCTAACCCTAAACCAAACCCCTAACGATAACCCTAACCCTAACCCTAACCCTAAATCTAACACCTAACCCTAACCCCTAACTCTCACCCTAACCCTAACCCTAACACTAACCCCTAACCCTAACCCTCTAACTCTAACCCTAACCCTAACCCTAACCCTAACACTAACACTAATCCTAACCCAAACCCTAACCCTAAAACCCTAACCCTAACCAACCCTAAGCCTAACCCTAACCCTAACCCTAACCCTAACATTAACCCTAACCCTAACACTAACCCTAACACAACACAGATAAACCCTAACCCTAACCCTAACCCTAACCAGCTTCTCTCACACACAAGACTCTCAGAAGTAACTAAAATACGTATTGCAACAGCATCTACTAAGAAACAATACAACACATTGAAACACAGTTCCTATGCGTAAAAACCCAACTAAGGAAACAGAGAACCTTCAAAGGCGACTACAGAAAAGAAGTGTTTCAAGAACTAAGTAACATGTAAATGCAATTCTAACCGTAGGAACGTCTGAATCACAACACAGATGTAAACACAATATCAATGGGTATTTCAACACAATGCGCACTAAAACTATGCACTCTGAGTGTGATTCCAGCTTCTCTCACACACAAGACTCTCCGAAGTAACTAACCCTAACCCTAACCCTAACCCTAACCCTAACCCTAACCCTAACCCTAACATTAAGCCTTACCCTAACCCTAACCCAACCCTAACCCTAACCGTAAACCCTAACCCTAACCCTAACCCTTACCCTAACCCCTAACCCTAACCCTAACCCCTATACCTAACCCCCTAACCCTAACACTTAACCTAACCCTAACCCTAACCCAAAACCTAATCCTAACACTAACCCTAACCCTAACCCTAACCTAACCCTAACCCCAAACCCTAACCCTAACCCTCTAACCCTAACCCTAACCCTAACCCTAAACCTAAACCTAACCCTAACCCAAACCAAACCTTAACCCTAACAATAACCCTAACCCTAACCCTAACCCTAACCCCTAACGATAACCCTAACCCTAACCCTAACCCTAAATCTAACACCTAACCCTAACCCCTAACCTAACCCTAAAGCTAACCCTAACACTAACCCCTAACCCTAACCCTCTAACTCTAACCCTAACCCTAACCCTAACCCTAACACTAACACTAATCCTAACCCAAACCCTAACCCTAACCCTAACCCTAACCCTAAAACCTAACCCTAACCCTAACCCTAACATTAACCCTAACCCTAACACTAACCCTAACACTAACCCTAACCCTAACCCTAACCCTAACCTTAGGAATGTCTGAAACACAACACAGATGTAAACCCACTATCATTGGGTATTTCAACATAGTGGTCAATGCACACTCATAAAACTATGCACTCTGAGTGTGATTCCAGCTTCTCTCACACACAAGACTCTCCGAAGTAACTAACCCTAACCCTAACCCTAACCCTAACCCTAACCCTAACACTAACCCTAACATTAAGACTTACCCTAACCCTAACCCAACCCTAACCCTAACCCTAAACCCTAACCCTAACCCTAACCCTTACCCTAACCCCTAACCCTAACCCTAACCCTAAACCCTATACCTAACCCCCTAACCCTAACACTTACCCTAACCCTAACCCTAACCCAAAACCTAATCCTAACACTAACCCTAACAATAACCTTAACCCTAACCCTAAACACAAACCCTAACCCTCTAACCCTAACCCTAACCCCAAACCTAAACCTAACCCTAACCCAAACCAAACCTTAACCCTAACAATAACCCTGTCCCTAACCCTAAACTAAACCAAACCCCTAACGATAACCCTAACCCTAACCCTAACCCTAAATCTAACACCTAACCCTAACCCTAACTCTAACCCTAACCCCTAACCCTAACACTAACCCTAAACTAACCCTAACCCTAACTAACCCTAACCATAACCCTAACCCTAACCCTAACCTAACACTAATCCTAACCCAAACCCTAACCCTAAAACCCTAACCCTAACCACCCTAACCCTAACCCTAACCCTAACCCTAACCCTAACCCTAAACCTAACCCTAACCGCAGGAATGTCTGAAAGACAACACAGATACAAACACACTATCAATGGGTATTTCACCATAGTGTTCAACGCGCACTCATCAAATTATGAGCTCTGAGTGTGATTCCAGCTTCTCTCACACACAAGACTCTCAGAAGTAACTAAAATATGTATTGCAACAGCATCTGCTAGAAAACAATCTCCTAATACGCCTAACACATTGAAAAACAGTCCCTATGCGTTTCTCCACTAAAACACTGAATACATGTATTTTCTAACTAAGGAAACAGAGAACCTTCAAAGGTGAATACAGAAAAGAAGTGTTTCAAGAACTAAGTAACATGTGTGTTCCAAATGTAATTCTAACCGTAGGAACGTCTGAATCACAACACAGATGTAAACCCAATATCAATGGGTATTTCAACATTGTGGTCAATGCGCACTTAAAAAACTATGCACTCTGAGTGTGATTCCAGCTTCTCTCACACACAAGACTCTCCGAAGTAACTAACCCTAACCCTAACCCTAACCCTAACCCTAACCCTAACACTAACCCCCTAACATTAAGCCTTACCCTAACCCTAACCCAACCCTAACCCTAACCGTAAACCCTAACCCTAACCCTAACCCTTACCCTAACCCCTAACCCTAACCCTAACCCCTATACCTAACCCCCTAACCCTAACACTTACCCTAACCCTAACCCTAACCCAAAACCTAATCCTAACACTAACCCTAACAATAACCTTAACCCTAACCCCAAACACAAACCCTAACCCTCTAACCCTAACCCTAACCCTAACCCCAAACCTAAACCTAACCCTAACCCAAACCAAACCTTAACCCTAACAATAACCCTGTCCCTAACCCTAAACCAAACCCCTAACGATAACCCTAACCCTAACCCTAACCCTAAATCTAACACCTAACCCTAACCCCTAACTCTCACCCTATCCCTAACCCTAACACTAACCCCTAACCCTAACCCTCTAACTCTAACCCTAACCCTAACCCTAACCCTAACACTAACACTAATCCTAACCCAAACCCTAACCCTAAAACCCTAACCCTAACCACCCTAACCTAACCCTAACCCTAACCCAAACATTAACCCTAACCCTAACACTAACCCTAACACTAACCCTAACCCTAACCCTAACCCTAACCTTAGGAATGTCTGAAACACAACACAGATGTAAACCCACTATCATTGGGTATTTCAACATAGTGGTCAATGCACACTCATAAAACTGTGCACTCTGAGTGTGATTCCAGCTTCTCTCACACACAAGACTCTCCGAAGTAACTAACCCTAACCCTAACCCTAACCCTAACCCTAACCCTAACACTAACCCTAACATTAAGCCTTACCCTAACCCTAACCCAACCCTAACCCTAACCGTAAACCCTAACCCTAACCCTAACCCTTACCCTAACCCCTAACCCTAACCCTAACCCCTATACCTAACCCCCTAACCCTAACACTTACCCTAACCCTAACCCTAACCCAAAACCTAATCCTAACACTAACCCTAACAATAACCTTAACCCTAACCCCAAACACAAACCCTAACCCTCTAACCCTAACCCTAACCCTAACCCTAAACCTAAACCTAACCCTAACCCAAACCAAACCTTAACCCTAACAATAACCCTGTCCCTAACCCTAAACCAAACCCCTAACGATAACCCTAACCCTAACCCTAACCCTAAATCTAACACCTAACCCTAACCCCTAACTCTCACCCTACCCCTAACCCTAACACTAACCCCTAACCCTAACCCTCTAACTCTAACCATAACCCTAACCCTAACCCTAACACTAACACTAATCCTAACCCAAACCCTAACCCTAAAACCCTAACCCTAACCACCCTAACCTAACCCTAACCCTAACCCTAACCCCCTAAACCTAACCCTAACCGCAGGAATGTCTGAAAGACAACACAGATACAAACACACTATCAATGGGTATTTCACCATAGTGTTCAACGCGCACTCATCAAATTATGAGCTCTGAGTGTGATTCCAGCTTCTCTCACACACAAGACTCTCAGAAGTAACTAAAATATGTATTGCAACAGCATCTGCTAGAAAACAATCTCCTAATATGCCTAACACATTGAAAAACAGTCCCTATGCGTTTCTCCACTAAAACATGAATACATGTATTTTCTAACTAAGGAAACAGAGAACCTTCAAAGGTGAATACAGAAAAGAAGTGTTTCAAGAACTAAGTAACATGTGTGTTCCAAATGTAATTCTAACCGTAGGAACGTCTGAATCACAACACAGATGTAAACCCAATATCAATGGGTATTTCAACATTGTGGTCAATGCGCACTTAAAAAACTATGCACTCTGAGTGTGATTCCAGCTTCTCTCACACACAAGACTCTCCGAAGTAACTAACCCTAACCCTAACCCTAACCCTAACCCTAACCCTAACACTAACCCTAACATTAAGCCTTACCCTAACCCTAACCCAACCCTAACCCTAACCGTAAACCCTAACCCTAACCCTAACCCTTACCCTAACCCCTAACCCTAACCCTAACCCCTATACCTAACCCCCTAACCCTAACACTTACCCTAACCCTAACCCTAACCCAAAACCTAATCCTAACACTAACCCTAACAATAACCTTAACCCTAACCCCAAACACAAACCCTAACCCTCTAACCCTAACCCTAACCCTAACCCCAAACCTAAACCTAACCCTAACCCAAACCAAACCTTAACCCTAACAATAACCCTGTCCCTAATCCCTAAACCAAACCCCTAACGATAACCCTAACCCTAACCCTAACCCTAAATCTAACACCTAACCCTAACCCCTAACTCTCACCCTATCCCTAACCCTAACACTAACCCCTAACCCTAACCCTCTAACTCTAACCCTAACCCTAACCCTAACCCTAACACTAACACTAATCCTAACCCAAACCCTAACCCTAAAACCCTAACCCTAACCACCCTAAGCCTAACCCTAACCCTAACCCAAACATTAACCCTAACCCTAACACTAACCCTAACACTAACCCTAACCCTAACCCTAACCCTAACCTTAGGAATGTCTGAAACACAACACAGATGTAAACCCACTATCATTGGGTATTTCAACATAGTGGTCAATGCACACTCATAAAACTGTGCACTCTGAGTGTGATTCCAGCTTCTCTCACACACAAGACTCTCCGAAGTAACTAACCCTAACCCTAACCCTAACCCTAACCCTAACCCTAACACTAACCCTAACATTAAGCCTTACCCCCTAACCCTAACCCAACCCTAACCCTAACCGTAAACCCTAACCCTAACCCTAACCCTTACCCTAACCCCTAACCCTAACCCTAACCCCTATACCTAACCCCCTAACCCTAAC
Organism: Cricetomys ansorgei; assembly: GCA_026225945.1. Taxonomy (NCBI): domain Eukaryota; kingdom Metazoa; phylum Chordata; class Mammalia; order Rodentia; family Nesomyidae; genus Cricetomys; species Cricetomys ansorgei. Next base: position 49,326 of record JAMJFZ010002943.1, on the reverse strand, counting down.
ACTTACCCTAACCCTAACCCTAACCCAAAACCTAATCCTAACACTAACCCTAACAATAACCTTAACCCTAACCCCAAACACAAACCCTAACCCTCTAACCCTAACCCTAACCCTAACCCCAAACCTAAACCTAACCCTAACCCAAACCAAACCTTAACCCTAACAATAACCCTGTCCCTAACCCTAAACCAAACCCCTAACGATAACCCTAACCCTAAACCTAACCCTAAATCTAACACCTAACCCTAACCCCTAACTCTCACCCTACCCCTAACCCTAACACTAACCCCTAACCCTAACCCTCTAACTCTAACCCTAACCCTAACCCTAACCCTAACACTAACACTAATCCTAACCCAAACCCTAACCCTAAAACCCTAACCCTAACCACCCAAACCTAACCCTAACCCTAACCCAAACATTAACCCTAACCCTAACACTAACCCTAACACTAACCCTAACCCTAACCCTAACCCTAACCTTAGGAATGTCTGAAACACAACACAGATGTAAACCCACTATCATTGGGTATTTCAACATAGTGGTCAATGCACACTCATAAAACTATGCACTCTGAGTGTGATTCCAGCTTCTCTCACACACAAGACTCTCCGAAGTAACTAACCCTAACCCTAACCCTAACCCTAACCCTAACCCTAACACTAACCCTAACATTAAGACTTACCCTAACCCTAACCCAACCCTAACCCTAACCGTAAACCCTAACCCTAACCCTAACCCTTACCCTAACCCCTAACCCTAACCCTAACCCCTATACCTAACCCCCTAACCCTAACACTTACCCTAACCCTAACCGTAACCCAAAACCTAATCCTAACACTAACCCTAACAATAACCTTAACCCTAACCCCAAACACAAAACCCTAACCCCTCTAACCCTCTAACCCTAACCCTAACCCCAAACCTAAACCTAACCCTAACCCAAACCAAACCTTAACCCTAACAATAACCCTGTCCCTAACCCTAAACCAAACCCCTAACGATAACCCTAACCCTAACCCTAACCCTAAATCTAACACCTAACCCTAACCCCTAACTCTCACCCTACCCCTAACCCTAACACTAACCCCTAACCCTAACCCTCTAACTCTAACCATAACCCTAACCCTAACCCTAACACTAACACTAATCCTAACCCAAACCCTAACCCTAAAACCCTAACCCTAACCACCCTAAGCCTAACCCTAACCCTAACCCTAACCCTAACCCTAAACCTAACCCTAACCGCAGGAATGTCTGAAAGACAACACAGATACAAACACACTATCAATGGGTATTTCACCATAGTGTTCAACGCGCACTCATCAAATTATGAGCTCTGAGTGTGATTCCAGCTTCTCTCACACACAAGACTCTCAGAAGTAACTAAAATATGTATTGCAACAGCATCTGCTAGAAAACAATCTCCTAATATGCCTAACACATTGAAAAACAGTCCCTATGCGTTTCTCCACTAAAACATGAATACATGTATTTTCTAACTAAGGAAACAGAGAACCTTCAAAGGTGAATACAGAAAAGAAGTGTTTCAAGAACTAAGTAACATGTGTGTTCCAAATGTAATTCTAACCGTAGGAACGTCTGAATCACAACACAGATGTAAACCCAATATCAATGGGTATTTCAACATTGTGGTCAATGCGCACTTAAAAAACTATGCACTCTGAGTGTGATTCCAGCTTCTCTCACACACAAGACTCTCCGAAGTAACTAACCCTAACCCTAACCCTAACCCTAACCCTAACCCTAACACTAACCCTAACATTAAGCCTTACCCTATCCCTAACCCAACCCTAACCCTAACCGTAAACCCTAACCCTAACCCTAACCCTTACCCTAACCCCTAACCCTAACCCTAACCCCTATACCTAACCCCCTAACCCTAACACTTACCCTAACCCTAACCCTAACCCAAAACCTAATCCTAACACTAACCCTAACAATAACCTTAACCCTAACCCCAAACACAAACCCTAACCCTCTAACCCTAACCCTAACCCTAACCCCAAACCTAAACCTAACCCTAACCCAAACCAAACCTTAACCCTAACAATAACCCTGTCCCTAACCCTAAACCAAACCCCTAACGATAACCCTAACCCTAACCCTAACCCTAAATCTAACACCTAACCCTAACCCCTAACTCTCACCCTATCCCTAACCCTAACACTAACCCCTAACCCTAACCCTCTAACTCTAACCCTAACCCTAACCCTAACCCTAACACTAACACTAATCCTAACCCAAACCCTAACCCTAAAACCCTAACCCTAACCACCCTAAGCCTAACCCTAACCCTAACCCAAACATTAACCCTAACCCTAACAACCCTAACCCTATCCTAACCCTAACACTAACCCTAACCCTAACCCTAACCCTAACCTTAGGAATGTCTGAAACACAACACAGATGTAAACCCACTATCATTGGGTATTTCAACATAGTGGTCAATGCACACTCATAAAACTGTGCACTCTGAGTGTGATTCCAGCTTCTCTCACACACAAGACTCTCCGAAGTAACTAACCCTAACCCTAACCCTAACCCTAACCCTAACCCTAACCCTAACACTAACCCTAACATTAAGACTTACCCTAACCCTAACCCAACCCTAACCCTAACCGTAAACCCTAACCCTAACCCTAACCCTTACCCTAACCCCTAACCCTAACCCTAACCCCTATACCTAACCCCCTAACCCTAACACTTACCCTAACCCTAACCGTAACCCAAAACCTAATCCTAACACTAACCCTAACAATAACCTTAACCCTAACCCCAAACACAAACCCTAACCCTCTAACCCTAACCCTAACCCCAAACCTAAACCTAACCCTAACCCAAACCAAACCTTAACCCTAACAATAACCCTGTCCCTAACCCTAAACCAAACCCCTAACGATAACCCTAACCCTAACCCTAACCCTAAATCTAACACCTAACCCTAACCCCTAACTCTCACCCTACCCCTAACCCTAACACTAACCCCTAACCCTAACCCTCTAACTCTAACCATAACCCTAACCCTAACCCTAACACTAACACTAATCCTAACCCAAACCCTAACCCTAAAACCCTAACCCTAACCACCCTAAGCCTAACCCTAACCCTAACCCTAACCCTAACCCTAAACCTAACCCTAACCGCAGGAATGTCTGAAAGACAACACAGATACAAACACACTATCAATGGGTATTTCACCATAGTGTTCAACGCGCACTCATCAAATTATGAGCTCTGAGTGTGATTCCAGCTTCTCTCACACACAAGACTCTCAGAAGTAACTAAAATATGTATTGCAACAGCATCTGCTAGAAAACAATCTCCTAATATGCCTAACACATTGAAAAACAGTCCCTATGCGTTTCTCCACTAAAACATGAATACATGTATTTTCTAACTAAGGAAACAGAGAACCTTCAAAGGTGAATACAGAAAAGAAGTGTTTCAAGAACTAAGTAACATGTGTGTTCCAAATGTAATTCTAACCGTAGGAACGTCTGAATCACAACACAGATGTAAACCCAATATCAATGGGTATTTCAACATTGTGGTCAATGCGCACTTAAAAAACTATGCACTCTGAGTGTGATTCCAGCTTCTCTCACACACAAGACTCTCCGAAGTAACTAACCCTAACCCTAACCCTAACCCTAACCCTAACCCTAACACTAACCCTAACATTAAGCCTTACCCTATCCCTAACCCAACCCTAACCCTAACCGTAAACCCTAACCCTAACCCTAACCCTTACCCTAACCCCTAACCCTAACCCTAACCCCTATACCTAACCCCCTAACCCTAACACTTACCCTAACCCTAACCCTAACCCAAAACCTAATCCCTAACACTAACCCTAACAATAACCTTAACCCTAACCCCAAACACAAACCCTAACCCTCTAACCCTAACCCTAACCCTAACCCCAAACCTAAACCTAACCCTAACCCAAACCAAACCTTAACCCTAACAATAACCCTGTCCCTAACCCTAAACCAAACCCCTAACGATAACCCTAACCCTAACCCTAACCCTAAATCTAACACCTAACCCTAACCCCTAACTCTCACCCTACCCTAACCCTAACACTAACCCCTAACCCTAACCCTCTAACTCTAACCCTAACCCTAACCCTAACCCTAACACTAACACTAATCCTAACCCAAACCCTAACCCTAAAACCCTAACCCTAACCACCCTAAGCCTAACCCTAACCCTAACCCAAACATAACCCTAACCCTAACCCTAACACTAACCCTAACACTAACCCTAACCCTAACCCTAACCCTAACCTTAGGAATGTCTGAAACACAACACAGATGTAAACCCACTAACCTCGTCTGAAACACAACACAGATGTAAACCCACTATCAATGGTATTTCAACATAGTGGTCAATGCACACTTATAAAACTATGCACTCTGAGTGTGATTCCAGCTTCTCTCACACACAAGACTCTCCGAAGTAACTAACCCTAACCCTAACCCTAACCCTAACCCTAACCCTAACACTAACCCTAACATTAAGCCTTACCCTAACCCTAACCCAACCCTAACCCTAACCGTAAACCCTAACCCTAACCCTAACCCTTACCCTAACCCCTAACCCTAACCCTAACCCCTATACCTAACCCCCTAACCCTAACACTTACCCTAACCCTAACCCTAACCCAAAACCTAATCCTAACACTAACCCTAACAATAACCTTAACCCTAACCCCAAACACAAACCCTAACCCTCTAACCCTAACCCTAACCCTAACCCCAAACCTAAACCTAACCCTAACCCAAACCAAACCTTAACCCTAACAATAACCCTGTCCCTAACCCTAAACCAAACCCCTAACGATAACCCTAACCCTAAACCCTAACCCTAAATCTAACACCTTAACCCTAACCCCTAACTCTCACCCTACCCCTAACCCTAACACTAACCCCTAACCCTAACCCTCTAACTCTAACCCTAACCCTAACCCTAACCCTAACACTAACACTAATCCTAACCCAAACCCTAACCCTAAAACCCTAACCCTAACCACCCAAACCTAACCCTAACCCTAACCCAAACATTAACCCTAACCCTAACACTAACCCTAACACTAACCCTAACCCTAACCCTAACCCTAACCTTAGGAATGTCTGAAACACAACACAGATGTAAACCCACTATCATTGGGTATTTCAACATAGTGGTCAATGCACACTCATAAAACTATGCACTCTGAGTGTGATTCCAGCTTCTCTCACACACAAGACTCTCCGAAGTAACTAACCCTAACCCTAACCCTAACCCTAACCCTAACCCTAACACTAACCCTAACATTAAGACTTACCCTAACCCTAACCCAACCCTAACCCTAACCGTAAACCCTAACCCTAACCCTAACCCTAACCCTTACCCTAACCCCTAACCCTAACCCTAACCCCTATACCTAACCCCCTAACCCTAACACTTACCCTAACCCTAACCGTAACCCAAAACCTAATCCTAACACTAACCCTAACAATAACCTTAACCCTAACCCCAAACACAAACCCTAACCCTCTAACCCTAACCCTAACCCCAAACCTAAACCTAACCCTAACCCAAACCAAACCTTAACCCTAACAATAACCCTGTCCCTAACCCTAAACCAAACCCCTAACGATAACCCTAACCCTAACCCTAACCCTAAATCTAACACCTAACCCTAACCCCTAACTCTCACCCTACCCCTAACCCTAACACTAACCCCTAACCCTAACCCTCTAACTCTAACCATAACCCTAACCCTAACCCTAACACTAACACTAATCCTAACCCAAACCCTAACCCTAAAACCCTAACCCTAACCACCCTAAGCCTAACCCTAACCCTAACCCTAACCCTAACCCTAAACCTAACCCTAACCGCAGGAATGTCTGAAAGACAACACAGATACAAACACACTATCAATGGGTATTTCACCATAGTGTTCAACGCGCACTCATCAAATTATGAGCTCTGAGTGTGATTCCAGCTTCTCTCACACACAAGACTCTCAGAAGTAACTAAAATATGTATTGCAACAGCATCTGCTAGAAAACAATCTCCTAATATGCCTAACACATTGAAAAACAGTCCCTATGCGTTTCTCCACTAAAACATGAATACATGTATTTTCTAACTAAGGAAACAGAGAACCTTCAAAGGTGAATACAGAAAAGAAGTGTTTCAAGAACTAAGTAACATGTGTGTTCCAAATGTAATTCTAACCGTAGGAACGTCTGAATCACAACACAGATGTAAACCCAATATCAATGGGTATTTCAACATTGTGGTCAATGCGCACTTAAAAAACTATGCACTCTGAGTGTGATTCCAGCTTCTCTCACACACAAGACTCTCCGAAGTAACTAACCCTAACCCTAACCCTAACCCTAACCCTAACCCTAACACTAACCCTAACATTAAGCCTTACCCTAACCCTAACCCAACCCTAACCCTAACCGTAAACCCTAACCCTAACCCTAACCCTTACCCTAACCCCTAACCCTAACCCTAACCCCTATACCTAACCCCCTAACCCTAACACTTACCCTAACCCTAACCCTAACCCAAAACCTAATCCTAACACTAACCCTAACAATAACCTTAACCCTAACCCCAAACACAAACCCTAACCCTCTAACCCTAACCCTAACCCTAACCCCAAACCTAAACCTAACCCTAACCCAAACCAAACCTTAACCCTAACAATAACCCTGTCCCTAACCCTAAACCAAACCCCTAACGATAACCCTAACCCTAACCCTAACCCTAAATCTAACACCTAACCCTAACCCCTAACTCTCACCCTAACCCTAACCCTAACACTAACCCCTAACCCTAACCCTCTAACTCTAACCCTAACCCTAACCCTAACCCTAACCCTAACTAACACCTACTAATCCTAACCCAAACCCTAACCCTAAAACCCTAACCCTAACCACCCTAACCTAACCCTAACCCTAACCCAAACATTAACCCTAACCCTAACACTAACCCTAACACTAACCCTAACCCTAACCCTAACCCTAACCTTAGGAATGTCTGAAACACAACACAGATGTAAACCCACTATCATTGGGTATTTCAACATAGTGGTCAATGCACACTCATAAAACTATGCACTCTGAGTGTGATTCCAGCTTCTCTCACACACAAGACTCTCCGAAGTAACTAACCCTAACCCTAACCCTAACCCTAACCCTAACCCTAACACTAACCCTAACATTAAGACTTACCCTAACCCTAACCCAACCCTAACCCTAACCGTAAACCCTAACCCTAACCCTAACCCTTACCCTAACCCCTAACCCTAACCCTAACCCCTATACCTAACCCCCTAACCCTAACACTTACCCTAACCCTAACCGTAACCCAAAACCTAATCCTAACACTAACACTAACCCTAACAATAACCTTAACCCTAACCCCAAACACAAACCCTAACCCTCTAACCCTAACCCTAACCCCAAACCTAAACCTAACCCTAACCCAAACCAAACCTTAACCCTAACAATAACCCTGTCCCTAACCCTAAACCAAACCCCTAACGATAACCCTAACCCTAACCCTAACCCTAAATCTAACACCTAACCCTAACCCCTAACTCTCACCCTACCCCTAACCCTAACACTAACCCCTAACCCTAACCCTCTAACTCTAACCATAACCCTAACCCTAACCCTAACACTAACACTAATCCTAACCCAAACCCTAACCCTAAAACCCTAACCCTAACCACCCTAAGCCTAACCCTAACCCTAACCCTAACCCTAACCCTAACCCTAACCCTAACCGCAGGAATGTCTGAAAGACAACACAGATACAAACACACTATCAATGGGTATTTCACCATAGTGTTCAACGCGCACTCATCAAATTATGAGCTCTGAGTGTGATTCCTAGCTTCTCTCACACACAAGACTCTCAGAAGTAACTAAAATATGTATTGCAACAGCATCTGCTAGAAAACAATCTCCTAATATGCCTAACACATTGAAAAACAGTCCCTATGCGTTTCTCCACTAAAACATGAATACATGTATTTTCTAACTAAGGAAACAGAGAACCTTCAAAGGTGAATACAGAAAAGAAGTGTTTCAAGAACTAAGTAACATGTGTGTTCCAAATGTAATTCTAACCGTAGGAACGTCTGAATCACAACACAGATGTAAACCCAATATCAATGGGTATTTCAACATTGTGGTCAATGCGCACTTAAAAAACTATGCACTCTGAGTGTGATTCCAGCTTCTCTCACACACAAGACTCTCCGAAGTAACTAACCCTAACCCTAACCCTAACCCTAACCCTAACCCTAACACTAACCCTAACATTAAGCCTTACCCTATCCCTAACCCAACCCTAACCCTAACCGTAAACCCTAACCCTAACCCTAACCCTTTACCCTAACCCCTAACCCTAACCCTAACCCCTATACCTAACCCCCTAACCCTAACACTTACCCTAACCCTAACCCTAACCCAAAACCTAATCCTAACACTAACCCTAACAATAACCTTAACCCTAACCCCAAACACAAACCCTAACCCTCTAACCCTAACCCTAACCCTAACCCCAAACCTAAACCTAACCCTAACCCAAACCAAACCTTAACCCTAACAATAACCCTGTCCCTAACCCTAAACCAAACCCCTAACGATAACCCTAACCCTAACCCTAACCCTAAATCTAACACCTAACCCTAACCCCTAACTCTCACCCTATCCCTAACCCTAACACTAACCCCTAACCCTAACCCTCTAACTCTAACCCTAACCCTAACCCTAACCCTAACACTAACACTAATCCTAACCCAAACCCTAACCCTAAAACCCTAACCCTAACCACCCTAAGCCTAACCCTAACCCTAACCCAAACATTAACCCTAACCCTAACACTAACCCTAACACTAACCCTAACCCTAACCCTAACCCTAACCTTAGGAATGTCTGAAACACAACACAGATGTAAACCCACTATCATTGGGTATTTCAACATAGTGGTCAATGCACACTCATAAAACTGTGCACTCTGAGTGTGATTCCAGCTTCTCTCACACACAAGACTCTCCGAAGTAACTAACCCTAACCCTAACCCTAACCCTAACCCTAACCCTAACACTAACCCTAACATTAAGCCTTACCCTAACCCTAACCCAACCCTAACCCTAACCGTAAACCCTAACCCTAACCCTAACCCTTACCCTAACCCCTAACCCTAACCCTAACCCCTATACCTAACCCCCTAACCCTAACACTTACCCTAACCCTAACCCTAACCCAAAACCTAATCCTAACACTAACCCTAACAATAACCTTAACCCTAACCCCAAACACAAACCCTAACCCTCTAACCCTAACCCTAACCCTAACCCCAAACCTAAACCTAACCCTAACCCAAACCAAACCTTAACCCTAACAATAACCCTGTCCCTAACCCTAAACCAAACCCCTAACGATAACCCTAACCCTAAACCTAACCCTAAATCTAACACCTAACCCTAACCCCTAACTCTCACCCTACCCCTAACCCTAACACTAACCCCTAACCCTAACCCTCTAACTCTAACCCTAACCCTAACCCTAACCCTAACACTAACACTAATCCTAACCCAAACCCTAACCCTAAAACCCTAACCCTAACCACCCAAACCTAACCCTAACCCTAACCCAAACATTAACCCTAACCCTAACACTAACCCTAACACTAACCCTAACCCTAACCCTAACCCTAACCTTAGGAATGTCTGAAACACAACACAGATGTAAACCCACTATCATTGGGTATTTCAACATAGTGGTCAATGCACACTCATAAAACTATGCACTCTGAGTGTGATTCCAGCTTCTCTCACACACAAGACTCTCCGAAGTAACTAACCCTAACCCTAACCCTAACCCTAACCCTAACCCTAACACTAACCCTAACATTAAGACTTACCCTAACCCTAACCCAACCCTAACCCTAACCGTAAACCCTAACCCTAACCCTAACCCTTACCCTAACCCCTAACCCTAACCCTAACCCCTATACCTAACCCCCTAACCCTAACACTTACCCTAACCCTAACCGTAACCCAAAACCTAATCCTAACACTAACCCTAACAATAACCTTAACCCTAACCCCAAACACAAACCCTAACCCTCTAACCCTAACCCTAACCCCAAACCTAAACCTAACCCTAACCCAAACCAAACCTTAACCCTAACAATAACCCTGTCCCTAACCCTAAACCAAACCCCTAACGATAACCCTAACCCTAACCCTAACCCTAAATCTAACACCTAACCCTAACCCCTAACTCTCACCCTACCCCTAACCCTAACACTAACCCCTAACCCTAACCCTCTAACTCTAACCATAACCCTAACCCTAACCCTAACACTAACACTAATCCTAACCCTAACCCTAACAAACCCTAACCCTAAAACCCTAACCCTAACCACCCTAAGCCTAACCCTAACCCTAACCCTAACCCTAACCCTAAACCTAACCCTAACCGCAGGAATGTCTGAAAGACAACACAGATACAAACACACTATCAATGGGTATTTCACCATAGTGTTCAACGCGCACTCATCAAATTATGAGCTCTGAGTGTGATTCCAGCTTCTCTCACACACAAGACTCTCAGAAGTAACTAAAATATGTATTGCAACAGCATCTGCTAGAAAACAATCTCCTAATATGCCTAACACATTGAAAAACAGTCCCTATGCGTTTCTCCACTAAAACATGAATACATGTATTTTCTAACTAAGGAAACAGAGAACCTTCAAAGGTGAATACAGAAAAGAAGTGTTTCAAGAACTAAGTAACATGTGTGTTCCAAATGTAATTCTAACCGTAGGAACGTCTGAATCACAACACAGATGTAAACCCAATATCAATGGGTATTTCAACATTGTGGTCAATGCGCACTTAAAAAACTATGCACTCTGAGTGTGATTCCAGCTTCTCTCACACACAAGACTCTCCGAAGTAACTAACCCTAACCCTAACCCTAACCCTAACCCTAACCCTAACACTAACCCTAACATTAAGCCTTACCCTATCCCTAACCCAACCCTAACCCTAACCGTAAACCCTAACCCTAACCCTAACCCTTACCCTAACCCCTAACCCTAACCCTAACCCCTATACCTAACCCCCTAACCCTAACACTTACCCTAACCCTAACCCTAACCCAAAACCTAATCCTAACACTAACCCTAACAATAACCTTAACCCTAACCCCAAACACAAACCCTAACCCTCTAACCCTAACCCTAACCCTAACCCCAAACCTAAACCTAACCCTAACCCAAACCAAACCTTAACCCTAACAATAACCCTGTCCCTAACCCTAAACCAAACCCCTAACGATAACCCTAACCCTAACCCTAACCCTAAATCTAACACCTAACCCTAAACCCCTAACTCTCACCCTATCCCTAACCCTAACACTAACCCCTAACCCTAACCCTCTAACTCTAACCCTAACCCTAACCCTAACCCTAACACTAACACTAATCCTAACCCAAACCCTAACCCTAAAACCCTAACCCTAACCACCCTAACCTAACCCTAACCCTAACCCAAACATTAACCCTAACCCTAACACTAACCCTAACACTAACCCTAACCCTAACCCTAACCCTAACCTTAGGAATGTCTGAAACACAACACAGATGTAAACCCACTATCATTGGGTATTTCAACATAGTGGTCAATGCACACTCATAAAACTGTGCACTCTGAGTGTGATTCCAGCTTCTCTCACACACAAGACTCTCCGAAGTAACTAACCCTAACCCTAACCCTAACCCTAACCCTAACCCTAACACTAACCCTAACATTAAGACTTACCCTAACCCTAACCCAACCCTAACCCTAACCGTAAACCCTAACCCTAACCCTAACCCTTACCCTAACCCCTAACCCTAACCCTAACCCCTATACCTAACCCCCTAACCCTAACACTTACCCTAACCCTAACCCTAACCCAAAACCTAATCCTAACACTAACCCTAACAATAACCTTAACCCTAACCCCAAACACAAACCCTAACCCTCTAACCCTAACCCTAACCCCAAACCTAAACCTAACCCTAACCCAAACCAAACCTTAACCCTAACAATAACCCTGTCCCTAACCCTAAACCAAACCCCTAACGATAACCCTAACCCTAACCCTAACCCTAAATCTAACACCTAACCCTAACCCCTAACTCTCACCCTACCCCTAACCCTAACACTAACCCCTAACCCTAACCCTCTAACTCTAACCATAACCCTAACCCTAACCCTAACACTAACACTAATCCTAACCCAAACCCTAACCCTAAAACCCTAACCCTAACCACCCTAACCCTAACCCTAACCCTAACCCTAACCCTAACCCTAAACCTAACCCTAACCGCAGGAATGTCTGAAAAGACAACACAGATACAAACACACTATCAATGGGTATTTCACCATAGTGTTCAACGCGCACTCATCAAATTATGAGCTCTGAGTGTGATTCCAGCTTCTCTCACACACAAGACTCTCAGAAGTAACTAAAATATGTATTGCAACAGCATCTGCTAGAAAACAATCTCCTAATATGCCTAACACATTGAAAAACAGTCCCTATGCGTTTCTCCACTAAAACATGAATACATGTATTTTCTAACTAAGGAAACAGAGAACCTTCAAAGGTGAATACAGAAAAGAAGTGTTTCAAGAACTAAGTAACATGTGTGTTCCAAATGTAATTCTAACCGTAGGAACGTCTGAATCACAACACAGATGTAAACCCAATATCAATGGGTATTTCAACATTGTGGTCAATGCGCACTTAAAAAACTATGCACTCTGAGTGTGATTCCAGCTTCTCTCACACACAAGACTCTCCGAAGTAACTAACCCTAACCCTAACCCTAACCCTAACCCATAACCCTAACACTAACCCTAACATTAAGCCTTACCCTATCCCTAACCCAACCCTAACCCTAACCGTAAACCCTAACCCTAACCCTAACCCTTACCCTAACCCCTAACCCTAACCCTAACCCCTATACCTAACCCCCTAACCCTAACACTTACCCTAACCCTAACCCTAACCCAAAACCTAATCCTAACACTAACCCTAACAATAACCTTAACCCTAACCCCAAACACAAACCCTAACCCTCTAACCCTAACCCTAACCCTAACCCCAAACCTAAACCTAACCCTAACCCAAACCAAACCTTAACCCTAACAATAACCCTGTCCCTAACCCTAAACCAAACCCCTAACGATAACCCTAACCCTAACCCTAACCCTAAATCTAACACCTAACCCTAACCCCTAACTCTCACCCTATCCCTAACCCTAACCCTAACCCCTAACCCTAACCCTAACCCTAACCCTAACCCTAACCCTAACCCTAACACCACTAATCCTAACCCTAACCCTAACCCTAAAACCCTAACCCTAACCACCCTAAGCCTAACCCTAACCCTAACCCAAACCCTAACCCTAACCCCCTAACACTAACCCTAACACTAACCCTAACCCTAACCCTAACCCTAACCTTAGGAATGTCTGAAACACAACACAGATGTAAACCCACTATCATTGGGTATTTCAACATAGTGGTCAATGCACACTCATAAAACTATGCACTCTGAGTGTGATTCCAGCTTCTCTCACACACAAGACTCTCCGAAGTAACTAACCCTAACCCTAACCCTAACCCTAACCCTAACCCTAACACTAACCCTAACATTAAGCCTTACCCTAACCCTAACCCAACCCTAACCCTAACCGTAAACCCTAACCCTAACCCTAACCCTTACCCTAACCCCTAACCCTAACCCTAACCCCTATACCTAACCCCCTAACCCTAACACTTACCCTAACCCTAACCCTAACCCAAAACCTAATCCTAACACTAACCCTAACAATAACCTTAACCCTAACCCCAAACACAAACCCTAACCCTCTAACCCTAACCCTAACCCTAACCCCAAACCTAAACCTAACCCTAACCCAAACCAAACCTTAACCCTAACAATAACCCTGTCCCTAACCCTAAACCAAACCCCTAACGATAACCCTAACCCTAAACCTAACCCTAAATCTAACACCTAACCCTAACCCCTAACTCTCACCCTAACCCCTAACCCTAACACTAACCCCTAACCCTAACCCTCTAACTCTAACCCTAACCCTAACCCTAACCCTAACACTAACACTAATCCTAACCCAAACCCTAACCCTAAAACCCTAACCCTAACCACCCAAACCTAACCCTAACCCTAACCCAAACATTAACCCTAACCCTAACACTAACCCTAACACTAACCCTAACCCTAACCCTAACCCTAACCTTAGGAATGTCTGAAACACAACACAGATGTAAACCCACTATCATTGGGTATTTCAACATAGTGGTCAATGCACACTCATAAAACTATGCACTCTGAGTGTGATTCCAGCTTCTCTCACACACAAGACTCTCCGAAGTAACTAACCCTAACCCTAACCCTAACCCTAACCCTAACCCTAACCCTAACACTAACCCTAACATTAAGACTTAACGAACCCTAACCCTAACCCAACCCTAACCCTAACCGTAAACCCTAACCCTAACCCTAACCCTTACCCTAACCCCTAACCCTAACCCTAACCCCTATACCTAACCCCCTAACCCTAACACTTACCCTAACCCTAACCGTAACCCAAAACCTAATCCTAACACTAACCCTAACAATAACCTTAACCCTAACCCCAAACACAAACCCTAACCCTCTAACCCTAACCCTAACCCCAAACCTAAACCTAACCCTAACCCAAACCAAACCTTAACCCTAACAATAACCCTGTCCCTAACCCTAAACCAAACCCCTAACGATAACCCTAACCCTAACCCTAACCCTAAATCTAACACCTAACCCTAACCCCTAACTCTCACCCTACCCCTAACCCTAACACTAACCCCTAACCCTAACCCTCTAACTCTAACCATAACCCTAACCCTAACCCTAACACTAACACTAATCCTAACCCAAACCCTAACCCTAAAACCCTAACCCTAACCACCCCAAACCCTAAGCCTAACCCTAACCCTAACCCTAACCCTAACCCTAAACCTAACCCTAACCGCAGGAATGTCTGAAAGACAACACAGATACAAACACACTATCAATGGGTATTTCACCATAGTGTTCAACGCGCACTCATCAAATTATGAGCTCTGAGTGTGATTCCAGCTTCTCTCACACACAAGACTCTCAGAAGTAACTAAAATATGTATTGCAACAGCATCTGCTAGAAAACAATCTCCTAATATGCCTAACACATTGAAAAACAGTCCCTATGCGTTTCTCCACTAAAACATGAATACATGTATTTTCTAACTAAGGAAACAGAGAACCTTCAAAGGTGAATACAGAAAAGAAGTGTTTCAAGAACTAAGTAACATGTGTGTTCCAAATGTAATTCTAACCGTAGGAACGTCTGAATCACAACACAGATGTAAACCCAATATCAATGGGTATTTCAACATTGTGGTCAATGCGCACTTAAAAAACTATGCACTCTGAGTGTGATTCCAGCTTCTCTCACACACAAGACTCTCCGAAGTAACTAACCCTAACCCTAACCCTAACCCTAACCCTAACCCTAACACTAACCCTAACATTAAGCCTTACCCTATCCCTAACCCAACCCTAACCCTAACCGTAAACCCTAACCCTAACCCTAACCCTTACCCTAACCCCTAACCCTAACCCTAACCCCTATACCTAACCCCCTAACCCTAACACTTACCCTAACCCTAACCCTAACCCAAAACCTAATCCTAACACTAACCCTAACAATAACCTTAACCCTAACCCCAAACACAAACCCTAACCCTCTAACCCTAACCCTAACCCTAACCCCAAACCTAAACCTAACCCTAACCCAAACCAAACCTTAACCCTAACAATAACCCTGTCCCTAACCCTAAACCAAACCCCTAACGATAACCCTAACCCTAACCCTAACCCTAAATCTAACACCTAACCCTAACCCCTAACTCTCACCCTATCCCTAACCCTAACACTAACCCCCCTAACCCTAACCCTCTAACTCTAACCCTAACCCTAACCCTAACCCTAACACTAACACTAATCCTAACCCAAACCCTAACCCTAAAACCCTAACCCTAACCACCCTAACCTAACCCTAACCCTAACCCAAACATTAACCCTAACCCTAACACTAACCCTAACACTAACCCTAACCCTAACCCTAACCCTAACCTTAGGAATGTCTGAAACACAACACAGATGTAAACCCACTATCATTGGGTATTTCAACATAGTGGTCAATGCACACTCATAAAACTATGCACTCTGAGTGTGATTCCAGCTTCTCTCACACACAAGACTCTCCGAAGTAACTAACCCTAACCCTAACCCTAACCCTAACCCTAACCCTAACACTAACCCTAACATTAAGACTTACCCTAACCCTAACCCAACCCTAACCCTAACCGTAAACCCTAACCCTAACCCTAACCCTTACCCTAACCCCTAACCCTAACCCTAACCCCTATACCTAACCCCCTAACCCTAACACTTACCCTAACCCTAACCGTAACCCAAAACCTAATCCTAACACTAACCCTAACAATAACCTTAACCCTAACCCCAAACACAAACCCTAACCCTCTAACCCTAACCCTAACCCCAAACCTAAACCTAACCCTAACCCAAACCAAACCTTAACCCTAACAATAACCCTGTCCCTAACCCTAAACCAAACCCCTAACGATAACCCTAACCCTAACCCTAACCCTAAATCTAACACCTAACCCTAACCCCTAACTCTCACCCTACCCCTAACCCTAACACTAACCCCTAACCCTAACCCTCTAACTCTAACCATAACCCTAACCCTAACCCTAACACTAACACTAATCCTAACCCAAACCCTAACCCTAAAACCCTAACCCTAACCACCCTAAGCCTAACCCTAACCCTAACCCTAACCCTAACCCTAAACCCTAACCGCAGGAATGTCTGAAAGACAACACAGATACAAACACACTATCAATGGGTATTTCACCATAGTGTTCAACGCGCACTCATCAAATTATGAGCTCTGAGTGTGATTCCAGCTTCTCTCACACACAAGACTCTCAGAAGTAACTAAAATATGTATTGCAACAGCATCTGCTAGAAAACAATCTCCTAATATGCCTAACACATTGAAAAACAGTCCCTATGCGTTTCTCCACTAAAACATGAATACATGTATTTTCTAACTAAGGAAACAGAGAACCTTCAAAGGTGAATACAGAAAAGAAGTGTTTCAAGAACTAAGTAACATGTGTGTTCCAAATGTAATTCTAACCGTAGGAACGTCTGAATCACAACACAGATGTAAACCCAATATCAATGGGTATTTCAACATTGTGGTCAATGCGCACTTAAAAAACTATGCACTCTGAGTGTGATTCCAGCTTCTCTCACACACAAGACTCTCCGAAGTAACTAACCCTAACCCTAACCCTAACCCTAACCCTAACCCTAACACTAACCCTAACATTAAGCCTTACCCTATCCCTAACCCAACCCTAACCCTAACCGTAAACCCTAACCCTAACCCTAACCCTTACCCTAACCCCTAACCCTAACCCTAACCCCTATACCTAACCCCCTAACCCTAACACTTACCCTAACCCTAACCCTAACCCAAAACCTAATCCTAACACTAACCCTAACAATAACCTTAACCCTAACCCCAAACACAAACCCTAACCCTCTAACCCTAACCCTAACCCTAACCCCAAACCTAAACCTAACCCTAACCCAAACCAAACCTTAACCCTAACAATAACCCTGTCCCTAACCCTAAACCAAACCCCTAACGATAACCCTAACCCTAACCCTAACCCTAAATCTAACACCTAACCCTAACCCCTAACTCTCACCCTATCCCTAACCCTAACACTAACCCCTAACCCTAACCCTCTAACTCTAACCCTAACCCTAACCCTAACCCTAACACTAACACTAATCCTAACCCAAACCCTAACCCTAAAACCCTAACCCTAACCACCCTAAGCCTAACCCTAACCCTAACCCAAACATTAACCCTAACCCTAACACTAACCCTAACACTAACCCTAACCCTAACCCTAACCCTAACCTTAGGAATGTCTGAAACACAACACAGATGTAAACCCACTATCATTGGGTATTTCAACATAGTGGTCAATGCACACTCATAAAACTGTGCACTCTGAGTGTGATTCCAGCTTCTCTCACACACAAGACTCTCCGAAGTAACTAACCCTAACCCTAACCCTAACCCTAACCCTAACCCTAACACTAACCCTAACATTAAGCCTTACCCTAACCCTAACCCAACCCTAACCCTAACCGTAAACCCTAACCCTAACCCTAACCCTTACCCTAACCCCTAACCCTAACCCTAACCCCTATACCTAACCCCCTAACCCTAACACTTACCCTAACCCTAACCCTAACCCAAAACCTAATCCTAACACTAACCCTAACAATAACCTTAACCCTAACCCCAAACACAAACCCTAACCCTCTAACCCTAACCCTAACCCTAACCCCAAACCTAAACCTAACCCTAACCCAAACCAAACCTTAACCCTAACAATAACCCTGTCCCTAACCCTAAACCAAACCCCTAACGATAACCCTAACCCTAAACCTAACCCTAAATCTAACACCTAACCCTAACCCCTAACTCTCACCCTACCCCTAACCCTAACACTAACCCCTAACCCTAACCCTCTAACTCTAACCCTAACCCTAACCCTAACCCTAACACTAACACTAATCCTAACCCAAACCCTAACCCTAAAACCCTAACCCTAACCACCCAAACCTAACCCTAACCCTAACCCAAACATTAACCCTAACCCTAACACTAACCCTAACACTAACCCTAACCCTAACCCTAACCCTAACCTTAGGAATGTCTGAAACACAACACAGATGTAAACCCACTATCATTGGGTATTTCAACATAGTGGTCAATGCACACTCATAAAACTATGCACTCTGAGTGTGATTCCAGCTTCTCTCACACACAAGACTCTCCGAAGTAACTAACCCTAACCCTAACCCTAACCCTAACCCTAACCCTAACACTAACCCTAACATTAAGACTTACCCTAACCCTAACCCAACCCTAACCCTAACCGTAAACCCTAACCCTAACCCTAACCCTTACCCTAACCCCTAACCCTAACCCTAACCCTAACCCCTATACCTAACCCCCTAACCCTAACACTTACCCTAACCCTAACCGTAACCCAAAACCTAATCCTAACACTAACCCTAACAATAACCTTAACCCTAACCCCAAACACAAACCCTAACCCTCTAACCCTAACCCTAACCCCAAA
Source organism: Cricetomys ansorgei (assembly GCA_026225945.1). NCBI lineage: Eukaryota > Metazoa > Chordata > Mammalia > Rodentia > Nesomyidae > Cricetomys > Cricetomys ansorgei. Next base: position 29,908 of record JAMJFZ010002943.1, on the reverse strand, counting down.
CCTAAACCTAACCCTAACCCAAACCAAACCTTAACCCTAACAATAACCCTGTCCCTAACCCTAAACCAAACCCCTAACGATAACCCTAACCCTAACCCTAACCCTAAATCTAACACCTAACCCTAACCCCTAACTCTCACCCTACCCCTAACCCTAACACTAACCCCTAACCCCTAACCCTCTAACTCTAACCATAACCCTAACCCTAACCCTAACACTAACACTAATCCTAACCCAAACCCTAACCCTAAAACCCTAACCCTAACCACCCTAAGCCTAACCCTAACCCTAACCCTAACCCTAACCCTAAACCTAACCCTAACCGCAGGAATGTCTGAAAGACAACACAGATACAAACACACTATCAATGGGTATTTCACCATAGTGTTCAACGCGCACTCATCAAATTATGAGCTCTGAGTGTGATTCCAGCTTCTCTCACACACAAGACTCTCAGAAGTAACTAAAATATGTATTGCAACAGCATCTGCTAGAAAACAATCTCCTAATATGCCTAACACATTGAAAAACAGTCCCTATGCGTTTCTCCACTAAAACATGAATACATGTATTTTCTAACTAAGGAAACAGAGAACCTTCAAAGGTGAATACAGAAAAGAAGTGTTTCAAGAACTAAGTAACATGTGTGTTCCAAATGTAATTCTAACCGTAGGAACGTCTGAATCACAACACAGATGTAAACCCAATATCAATGGGTATTTCAACATTGTGGTCAATGCGCACTTAAAAAACTATGCACTCTGAGTGTGATTCCAGCTTCTCTCACACACAAGACTCTCCGAAGTAACTAACCCTAACCCTAACCCTAACCCTAACCCTAACCCTAACACTAACCCTAACATTAAGCCTTACCCTATCCCTAACCCAACCCTAACCCTAACCGTAAACCCTAACCCTAACCCTAACCCTTACCCTAACCCCTAACCCTAACCCTAACCCCTATACCTAACCCCCTAACCCTAACACTTACCCTAACCCTAACCCTAACCCAAAACCTAATCCTAACACTAACCCTAACAATAACCTTAACCCTAACCCCAAACACAAACCCTAACCCTCTAACCCTAACCCTAACCCTAACCCCAAACCTAAACCTAACCCTAACCCAAACCAAACCTTAACCCTAACAATAACCCTGTCCCTAACCCTAAACCTCAAACCCCTAACGATAACCCTAACCCTAACCCTAACCCTAAATCTAACACCTAACCCTAACCCCTAACTCTCACCCTATCCCTAACCCTAACACTAACCCCTAACCCTAACCCTCTAACTCTAACCCTAACCCTAACCCTAACCCTAACACTAACACTAATCCTAACCCAAACCCTAACCCTAAAACCCTAACCCTAACCACCCTAAGCCTAACCCTAACCCTAACCCAAACATTAACCCTAACCCTAACACTAACCCTAACACTAACCCTAACCCTAACCCTAACCCTAACCTTAGGAATGTCTGAAACACAACACAGATGTAAACCCACTATCATTGGGTATTTCAACATAGTGGTCAATGCACACTCATAAAACTGTGCACTCTGAGTGTGATTCCAGCTTCTCTCACACACAAGACTCTCCGAAGTAACTAACCCTAACCCTAACCCTAACCCTAACCCTAACCCTAACACTAACCCTAACATTAAGACTTACCCTAACCCTAACCCAACCCTAACCCTAACCGTAAACCCTAACCCTAACCCTAACCCTTACCCTAACCCCTAACCCTAACCCTAACCCCTATACCTAACCCCCTAACCCTAACACTTACCCTAACCCTAACCGTAACCCAAAACCTAATCCTAACACTAACCCTAACAATAACCTTAACCCTAACCCCAAACACAAACCCTAACCCTCTAACCCTAACCCTAACCCCAAACCTAAACCTAACCCTAACCCAAACCAAACCTTAACCCTAACAATAACCCTGTCCCTAACCCTAAACCAAACCCCTAACGATAACCCTAACCCTAACCCTAACCCTAAATCTAACACCTAACCCTAACCCCTAACTCTCACCCTACCCCTAACCCTAACACTAACCCCTAACCCTAACCCTCTAACTCTAACCATAACCCTAACCCTAACCCTAACACTAACACTAATCCTAACCCAAACCCTAACCCTAAAACCCTAACCCTAACCACCCTAAGCCTAACCCTAACCCTAACCCTAACCCTAACCCTAAACCTAACCCTAACCGCAGGAATGTCTGAAAGACAACACAGATACAAACACACTATCAATGGGTATTTCACCATAGTGTTCAACGCGCACTCATCAAATTATGAGCTCTGAGTGTGATTCCAGCTTCTCTCACACACAAGACTCTCAGAAGTAACTAAAATATGTATTGCAACAGCATCTGCTAGAAAACAATCTCCTAATATGCCTAACACATTGAAAAACAGTCCCTATGCGTTTCTCCACTAAAACATGAATACATGTATTTTCTAACTAAGGAAACAGAGAACCTTCAAAGGTGAATACAGAAAAGAAGTGTTTCAAGAACTAAGTAACATGTGTGTTCCAAATGTAATTCTAACCGTAGGAACGTCTGAATCACAACACAGATGTAAACCCAATATCAATGGGTATTTCAACATTGTGGTCAATGCGCACTTAAAAAACTATGCACTCTGAGTGTGATTCCAGCTTCTCTCACACACAAGACTCTCCGAAGTAACTAACCCTAACCCTAACCCTAACCCTAACCCTAACCCTAACACTAACCCTAACATTAAGCCTTACCCTATCCCTAACCCAACCCTAACCCTAACCGTAAACCCTAACCCTAACCCTAACCCTTACCCTAACCCCTAACCCTAACCCTAACCCCTATACCTAACCCCCTAACCCTAACACTTACCCTAACCCTAACCCTAACCCAAAACCTAATCCTAACACTAACCCTAACAATAACCTTAACCCTAACCCCAAACACAAACCCTAACCCTCTAACCCTAACCCTAACCCTAACCCCAAACCTAAACCTAACCCTAACCCAAACCAAACCTTAACCCTAACAATAACCCTGTCCCTAACCCTAAACCAAACCCCTAACGATAACCCTAACCCTAACCCTAACCCTAAATCTAACACCTAACCCTAACCCCTAACTCTCACCCTATCCCTAACCCTAACACTAACCCCCTAACCCTAACCCTCTAACTCTAACCCTAACCCTAACCCTAACCCTAACACTAACACTAATCCTAACCCAAACCCTAACCCTAAAACCCTAACCCTAACCACCCTAAGCCTAACCCTAACCCTAACCCAAACATTAACCCTAACCCTAACACTAACCCTAACACTAACCCTAACCCTAACCCTAACCCTAACCTTAGGAATGTCTGAAACACAACACAGATGTAAACCCACTATCATTGGGTATTTCAACATAGTGGTCAATGCACACTCATAAAACTGTGCACTCTGAGTGTGATTCCAGCTTCTCTCACACACAAGACTCTCCGAAGTAACTAACCCTAACCCTAACCCTAACCCTAACCCTAACCCTAACACTAACCCTAACATTAAGCCTTACCCTAACCCTAACCCAACCCTAACCCTAACCGTAAACCCTAACCCTAACCCTAACCCTTACCCTAACCCCTAACCCTAACCCTAACCCCTATACCTAACCCCCTAACCCTAACACTTACCCTAACCCTAACCCTAACCCAAAACCTAATCCTAACACTAACCCTAACAATAACCTTAACCCTAACCCCAAACACAAACCCTAACCCTCTAACCCTAACCCTAACCCTAACCCCAAACCTAAACCTAACCCTAACCCAAACCAAACCTTAACCCTAACAATAACCCTGTCCCTAACCCTAAACCAAACCCCTAACGATAACCCTAACCCTAAACCTAACCCTAAATCTAACACCTAACCCTAACCCCTAACTCTCACCCTACCCCTAACCCTAACACTAACCCCTAACCCTAACCCTCTAACTCTAACCCTAACCCTAACCCTAACCCTAACACTAACACTAATCCTAACCCAAACCCTAACCCTAAAACCCTAACCCTAACCACCCAAACCTAACCCTAACCCTAACCCAAACATTAACCCTAACCCTAACACTAACCCTAACACTAACCCTAACCCTAACCCTAACCCTAACCTTAGGAATGTCTGAAACACAACACAGATGTAAACCCACTATCATTGGGTATTTCAACATAGTGGTCAATGCACACTCATAAAACTATGCACTCTGAGTGTGATTCCAGCTTCTCTCACACACAAGACTCTCCGAAGTAACTAACCCTAACCCTAACCCTAACCCTAACCCTAACCCTAACACTAACCCTAACATTAAGACTTACCCTAACCCTAACCCAACCCTAACCCTAACCGTAAACCCTAACCCTAACCCTAACCCTTACCCTAACCCCTAACCCTAACCCTAACCCCTATACCTAACCCCCTAACCCTAACACTTACCCTAACCCTAACCGTAACCCAAAACCTAATCCTAACACTAACCCTAACAATAACCTTAACCCTAACCCCAAACACAAACCCTAACCCTCTAACCCTAACCCTAACCCCAAACCTAAACCTAACCCTAACCCAAACCAAACCTTAACCCTAACAATAACCCTGTCCCTAACCCTAAACCAAACCCCTAACGATAACCCTAACCCTAACCCTAACCCTAAATCTAACACCTAACCCTAACCCCTAACTCTCACCCTACCCCTAACCCTAACACTAACCCCTAACCCTAACCCTCTAACTCTAACCATAACCCTAACCCTAACCCTAACACTAACACTAATCCTAACCCAAACCCTAACCCTAAAACCCTAACCCTAACCACCCTAAGCCTAACCCTAACCCTAACCCTAACCCTAACCCTAAACCTAACCCTAACCGCAGGAATGTCTGAAAGACAACACAGATACAAACACACTATCAATGGGTATTTCACCATAGTGTTCAACGCGCACTCATCAAATTATGAGCTCTGAGTGTGATTCCAGCTTCTCTCACACACAAGACTCTCAGAAGTAACTAAAATATGTATTGCAACAGCATCTGCTAGAAAACAATCTCCTAATATGCCTAACACATTGAAAAACAGTCCCTATGCGTTTCTCCACTAAAACATGAATACATGTATTTTCTAACTAAGGAAACAGAGAACCTTCAAAGGTGAATACAGAAAAGAAGTGTTTCAAGAACTAAGTAACATGTGTGTTCCAAATGTAATTCTAACCGTAGGAACGTCTGAATCACAACACAGATGTAAACCCAATATCAATGGGTATTTCAACATTGTGGTCAATGCGCACTTAAAAAACTATGCACTCTGAGTGTGATTCCAGCTTCTCTCACACACAAGACTCTCCGAAGTAACTAACCCTAACCCTAACCCTAACCCTAACCCTAACCCTAACACTAACCCTAACATTAAGCCTTACCCTATCCCTAACCCAACCCTAACCCTAACCGTAAACCCTAACCCTAACCCTAACCCTTACCCTAACCCCTAACCCTAACCCTAACCCCTATACCTAACCCCCTAACCCTAACACTTACCCTAACCCTAACCCTAACCCAAAACCTAATCCTAACACTAACCCTAACAATAACCTTAACCCTAACCCCAAACACAAACCCTAACCCTCTAACCCTAACCCTAACCCTAACCCCAAACCTAAACCTAACCCTAACCCAAACCAAACCTTAACCCTAACAATAACCCTGTCCCTAACCCTAAACCAAACCCCTAACGATAACCCTAACCCTAACCCTAACCCTAAATCTAACACCTAACCCTAACCCCTAACTCTCACCCTATCCCTAACCCTAACACTAACCCCTAACCCTAACCCTCTAACTCTAACCCTAACCCTAACCCTAACCCTAACACTAACACTAATCCTAACCCAAACCCTAACCCTAAAACCCTAACCCTAACCACCCTAAACCTAACCCTAACCCTAACCCAAACATTAACCCTAACCCTAACACTAACCCTAACACTAACCCTAACCCTAACCCTAACCCTAACCTTAGGAATGTCTGAAACACAACACAGATGTAAACCCACTATCATTGGGTATTTCAACATAGTGGTCAATGCACACTCATAAAACTGTGCACTCTGAGTGTGATTCCAGCTTCTCTCACACACAAGACTCTCCGAAGTAACTAACCCTAACCCTAACCCTAACCCTAACCCTAACCCTAACACTAACCCTAACATTAAGACTTACCCTAACCCTAACCCAACCCTAACCCTAACCGTAAACCCTAACCCTAACCCTAACCCTTACCCTAACCCCTAACCCTAACCCTAACCCCTATACCTAACCCCCTAACCCTAACACTTACCCTAACCCTAACCGTAACCCAAAACCTAATCCTAACACTAACCCTAACAATAACCTTAACCCTAACCCCAAACACAAACCCTAACCCTCTAACCCTAACCCTAACCCTAACCCCAAACCTAAACCTAACCCTAACCCAAACCAAACCTTAACCCTAACAATAACCCTGTCCCTAACCCTAAACCAAACCCCTAACGATAACCCTAACCCTAACCCTAACCCTAAATCTAACACCTAACCCTAACCCCTAACTCTCACCCTACCCCTAACCCTAACACTAACCCCTAACCCTAACCCTCTAACTCTAACCATAACCCTAACCCTAACCCTAACACTAACACTAATCCTAACCCAAACCCTAACCCTAAAACCCTAACCCTAACCACCCTAAGCCTAACCCTAACCCTAACCCTAACCCTAACCCTAAACCTAACCCTAACCGCAGGAATGTCTGAAAGACAACACAGATACAAACACACTATCAATGGGTATTTCACCATAGTGTTCAACGCGCACTCATCAAATTATGAGCTCTGAGTGTGATTCCAGCTTCTCTCACACACAAGACTCTCAGAAGTAACTAAAATATGTATTGCAACAGCATCTGCTAGAAAACAATCTCCTAATATGCCTAACACATTGAAAAACAGTCCCTATGCGTTTCTCCACTAAAACATGAATACATGTATTTTCTAACTAAGGAAACAGAGAACCTTCAAAGGTGAATACAGAAAAGAAGTGTTTCAAGAACTAAGTAACATGTGTGTTCCAAATGTAATTCTAACCGTAGGAAACCGTCTGAATCACAACACAGATGTAAACCCAATATCAATGGGTATTTCAACATTGTGGTCAATGCGCACTTAAAAAACTATGCACTCTGAGTGTGATTCCAGCTTCTCTCACACACAAGACTCTCCGAAGTAACTAACCCTAACCCTAACCCTAACCCTAACCCTAACCCTAACACTAACCCTAACATTAAGCCTTACCCTATCCCTAACCCAACCCTAACCCTAACCGTAAACCCTAACCCTAACCCTAACCCTTACCCTAACCCCTAACCCTAACCCTAACCCCTATACCTAACCCCCTAACCCTAACACTTACCCTAACCCTAACCCTAACCCAAAACCTAATCCTAACACTAACCCTAACAATAACCTTAACCCTAACCCCAAACACAAACCCTAACCCTCTAACCCTAACCCTAACCCTAACCCCAAACCTAAACCTAACCCTAACCCAAACCAAACCTTAACCCTAACAATAACCCTGTCCCTAACCCTAAACCAAACCCCTAACGATAACCCTAACCCTAACCCTAACCCTAAATCTAACACCTAACCCTAACCCCTAACTCTCACCCTATCCCTAACCCTAACACTAACCCCTAACCCTAACCCTCTAACTCTAACCCTAACCCTAACCCTAACCCTAACACTAACACTAATCCTAACCCAAACCCTAACCCTAAAACCCTAACCCTAACCACCCTAAGCCTAACCCTAACCCTAACCCAAACATTAACCCTAACCCTAACACTAACCCTAACACTAACCCTAACCCTAACCCTAACCCTAACCTTAGGAATGTCTGAAACACAACACAGATGTAAACCCACTATCATTGGGTATTTCAACATAGTGGTCAATGCACACTCATAAAACTGTGCACTCTGAGTGTGATTCCAGCTTCTCTCACACACAAGACTCTCCGAAGTAACTAACCCTAACCCTAACCCTAACCCTAACCCTAACCCTAACACTAACCCTAACATTAAGCCTTACCCTAACCCTAACCCAACCCTAACCCTAACCGTAAACCCTAACCCTAACCCTAACCCTTACCCTAACCCCTAACCCTAACCCTAACCCCTATACCTAACCCCCTAACCCTAACACTTACCCTAACCCTAACCCTAACCCAAAACCTAATCCTAACACTAACCCTAACAATAACCTTAACCCTAACCCCAAACACAAACCCTAACCCTCTAACCCTAACCCTAACCCTAACCCCAAACCTAAACCTAACCCTAACCCAAACCAAACCTTAACCCTAACAATAACCCTGTCCCTAACCCTAAACCAAACCCCTAACGATAACCCTAACCCTAAACCTAACCCTAAATCTAACACCTAACCCTAACCCCTAACTCTCACCCTACCCCTAACCCTAACACTAACCCCTAACCCTAACCCTCTAACTCTAACCCTAACCCTAACCCTAACCCTAACACTAACACTAATCCTAACCCAAACCCTAACCCTAAAACCCTAACCCTAACCACCCACCCAAACCTAACCCTAACCCTAACCCAAACATTAACCCTAACCCTAACACTAACCCTAACACTAACCCTAACCCTAACCCTAACCCTAACCTTAGGAATGTCTGAAACACAACACAGATGTAAACCCACTATCATTGGGTATTTCAACATAGTGGTCAATGCACACTCATAAAACTATGCACTCTGAGTGTGATTCCAGCTTCTCTCACACACAAGACTCTCCGAAGTAACTAACCCTAACCCTAACCCTAACCCTAACCCTAACCCTAACACTAACCCTAACATTAAGACTTACCCTAACCCTAACCCAACCCTAACCCTAACCGTAAACCCTAACCCTAACCCTAACCCTTACCCTAACCCCTAACCCTAACCCTAACCCCTATACCTAACCCCCTAACCCTAACACTTACCCTAACCCTAACCGTAACCCAAAACCTAATCCTAACACTAACCCTAACAATAACCTTAACCCTAACCCCAAACACAAACCCTAACCCTCTTAACCCTAACCCTAACCCCAAACCTAAACCTAACCCTAACCCAAACCAAACCTTAACCCTAACAATAACCCTGTCCCTAACCCTAAACCAAACCCCTAACGATAACCCTAACCCTAACCCTAACCCTAAATCTAACACCTAACCCTAACCCCTAACTCTCACCCTACCCCTAACCCTAACACTAACCCCTAACCCTAACCCTCTAACTCTAACCATAACCCTAACCCTAACCCTAACACTAACACTAATCCTAACCCAAACCCTAACCCTAAAACCCTAACCCTAACCACCCTAAGCCTAACCCTAACCCTAACCCTAACCCTAACCCTAAACCTAACCCTAACCGCAGGAATGTCTGAAAGACAACACAGATACAAACACACTATCAATGGGTATTTCACCATAGTGTTCAACGCGCACTCATCAAATTATGAGCTCTGAGTGTGATTCCAGCTTCTCTCACACACAAGACTCTCAGAAGTAACTAAAATATGTATTGCAACAGCATCTGCTAGAAAACAATCTCCTAATATGCCTAACACATTGAAAAACAGTCCCTATGCGTTTCTCCACTAAAACATGAATACATGTATTTTCTAACTAAGGAAACAGAGAACCTTCAAAGGTGAATACAGAAAAGAAGTGTTTCAAGAACTAAGTAACATGTGTGTTCCAAATGTAATTCTAACCGTAGGAACGTCTGAATCACAACACAGATGTAAACCCAATATCAATGGGTATTTCAACATTGTGGTCAATGCGCACTTAAAAAACTATGCACTCTGAGTGTGATTCCAGCTTCTCTCACACACAAGACTCTCCGAAGTAACTAACCCTAACCCTAACCCTAACCCTAACCCTAACCCTAACACTAACCCTAACATTAAGCCTTACCCTATCCCTAACCCAACCCTAACCCTAACCGTAAACCCTAACCCTAACCCTAACCCTTACCCTAACCCCTAACCCTAACCCTAACCCCTATACCTAACCCCCTAACCCTAACACTTACCCTAACCCTAACCCTAACCCAAAACCTAATCCTAACACTAACCCTAACAATAACCTTAACCCTAACCCCAAACACAAACCCTAACCCTCTAACCCTAACCCTAACCCTAACCCCAAACCTAAACCTAACCCTAACCCAAACCAAACCTTAACCCTAACAATAACCCTGTCCCTAACCCTAAACCAAACCCCTAACGATAACCCTAACCCTAACCCTAACCCTAAATCTAACACCTAACCCTAACCCCTAACTCTCACCCTATCCCTAACCCTAACACTAACCCCTAACCCTAACCCTCTAACTCTAACCCTAACCCTAACCCTAACCCTAACACTAACACTAATCCTAACCCAAACCCTAACCCTAAAACCCTAACCCTAACCACCCTAACCTAACCCTAACCCTAACCCAAACATTAACCCTAACCCTAACACTAACCCTAACACTAACCCTAACCCTAACCCTAACCCTAACCTTAGGAATGTCTGAAACACAACACAGATGTAAACCCACTATCATTGGGTATTTCAACATAGTGGTCAATGCACACTCATAAAACTGTGCACTCTGAGTGTGATTCCAGCTTCTCTCACACACAAGACTCTCCGAAGTAACTAACCCTAACCCTAACCCTAACCCTAACCCTAACCCTAACACTAACCCTAACATTAAGACTTACCCTAACCCTAACCCAACCCTAACCCTAACCGTAAACCCTAACCCTAACCCTAACCCTTACCCTAACCCCTAACCCTAACCCTAACCCCTATACCTAACCCCCTAACCCTAACACTTACCCTAACCCTAACCGTAACCCAAAACCTAATCCTAACACTAACCCTAACAATAACCTTAACCCTAACCCCAAACACAAACCCTAACCCTCTAACCCTAACCCTAACCCCAAACCTAAACCTAACCCTAACCCAAACCAAACCTTAACCCTAACAATAACCCTGTCCCTAACCCTAAACCAAACCCCTAACGATAACCCTAACCCTAACCCTAACCCTAAATCTAACACCTAACCCTAACCCCTAACTCTCACCCTACCCCTAACCCTAACACTAACCCCTAACCCTAACCCTCTAACTCTAACCATAACCCTAACCCTAACCCTAACACTAACACTAATCCTAACCCAAACCCTAACCCTAAAACCCTAACCCTAACCACCCTAAGCCTAACCCTAACCCTAACCCTAACCCTAACCCTAAACCTAACCCTAACCGCAGGAATGTCTGAAAGACAACACAGATACAAACACACTATCAATGGGTATTTCACCATAGTGTTCAACGCGCACTCATCAAATTATGAGCTCTGAGTGTGATTCCAGCTTCTCTCACACACAAGACTCTCAGAAGTAACTAAAATATGTATTGCAACAGCATCTGCTAGAAAACAATCTCCTAATATGCCTAACACATTGAAAAACAGTCCCTATGCGTTTCTCCACTAAAACATGAATACATGTATTTTCTAACTAAGGAAACAGAGAACCTTCAAAGGTGAATACAGAAAAGAAGTGTTTCAAGAACTAAGTAACATGTGTGTTCCAAATGTAATTCTAACCGTAGGAACGTCTGAATCACAACACAGATGTAAACCCAATATCAATGGGTATTTCAACATTGTGGTCAATGCGCACTTAAAAAACTATGCACTCTGAGTGTGATTCCAGCTTCTCTCACACACAAGACTCTCCGAAGTAACTAACCCTAACCCTAACCCTAACCCTAACCCTAACCCTAACACTAACCCTAACATTAAGCCTTACCCTATCCCTAACCCAACCCTAACCCTAACCGTAAACCCTAACCCTAACCCTAACCCTTACCCTAACCCCTAACCCTAACCCTAACCCCTATACCTAACCCCCTAACCCTAACACTTACCCTAACCCTAACCCTAACCCAAAACCTAATCCTAACACTAACCCTAACAATAACCTTAACCCTAACCCCAAACACAAACCCTAACCCTCTAACCCTAACCCTAACCCTAACCCCAAACCTAAACCTAACCCTAACCCAAACCAAACCTTAACCCTAACAATAACCCTGTCCCTAACCCTAAACCAAACCCCTAACGATAACCCTAACCCTAACCCTAACCCTAAATCTAACACCTAACCCTAACCCCTAACTCTCACCCTATCCCTAACCCTAACACTAACCCCTAACCCTAACCCTCTAACTCTAACCCTAACCCTAACCCTAACCCTAACACTAACACTAATCCTAACCCAAACCCTAACCCTAAAACCCTAACCCTAACCACCCTAAGCCTAACCCTAACCCTAACCCAAACATTAACCCTAACCCTAACACTAACCCTAACACTAACCCTAACCCTAACCCTAACCCTAACCTTAGGAATGTCTGAAACACAACACAGATGTAAACCCACTATCATTGGGTATTTCAACATAGTGGTCAATGCACACTCATAAAACTGTGCACTCTGAGTGTGATTCCAGCTTGCTCTCACACACAAGACTCTCCGAAGTAACTAACCCTAACCCTAACCCTAACCCTAACCCTAACCCTAACACTAACCCTAACATTAAGCCTTACCCTAACCCTAACCCAACCCTAACCCTAACCGTAAACCCTAACCCTAACCCTAACCCTTACCCTAACCCCTAACCCTAACCCTAACCCCTATACCTAACCCCCTAACCCTAACACTTACCCTAACCCTAACCCTAACCCAAAACCTAATCCTAACACTAACCCTAACAATAACCTTAACCCTAACCCCAAACACAAACCCTAACCCTCTAACCCTAACCCTAACCCTAACCCCAAACCTAAACCTAACCCTAACCCAAACCAAACCTTAACCCTAACAATAACCCTGTCCCTAACCCTAAACCAAACCCCTAACGATAACCCTAACCCTAAACCTAACCCTAAATCTAACACCTAACCCTAACCCCTAACTCTCACCCTACCCCTAACCCTAACACTAACCCCTAACCCTAACCCTCTAACTCTAACCCTAACCCTAACCCTAACCCTAACACTAACACTAATCCTAACCCAAACCCTAACCCTAAAACCCTAACCCTAACCACCCAAACCTAACCCTAACCCTAACCCAAACATTAACCCTAACCCTAACACTAACCCTAACACTAACCCTAACCCTAACCCTAACCCTAACCTTAGGAATGTCTGAAACACAACACAGATGTAAACCCACTATCATTGGGTATTTCAACATAGTGGTCAATGCACACTCATAAAACTATGCACTCTGAGTGTGATTCCAGCTTCTCTCACACACAAGACTCTCCGAAGTAACTAACCCTAACCCTAACCCTAACCCTAACCCTAACCCTAACACTAACCCTAACATTAAGACTTACCCTAACCCTAACCCAACCCTAACCCTAACCGTAAACCCTAACCCTAACCCTAACCCTTACCCTAACCCCTAACCCTAACCCTAACCCCTATACCTAACCCCCTAACCCTAAACACTTACCCTAACCCTAACCGTAACCCAAAACCTAATCCTAACACTAACCCTAACAATAACCTTAACCCTAACCCCAAACACAAACCCTAACCCTCTAACCCTAACCCTAACCCCAAACCTAAACCTAACCCTAACCCAAACCAAACCTTAACCCTAACAATAACCCTGTCCCTAACCCTAAACCAAACCCCTAACGATAACCCTAACCCTAACCCTAACCCTAAATCTAACACCTAACCCTAACCCCTAACTCTCACCCTACCCCTAACCCTAACACTAACCCCTAACCCTAACCCTCTAACTCTAACCATAACCCTAACCCTAACCCTAACACTAACACTAATCCTAACCCAAACCCTAACCCTAAAACCCTAACCCTAACCACCCTAAGCCTAACCCTAACCCTAACCCTAACCCTAACCCTAAACCTAACCCTAACCGCAGGAATGTCTGAAAGACAACACAGATACAAACACACTATCAATGGGTATTTCACCATAGTGTTCAACGCGCACTCATCAAATTATGAGCTCTGAGTGTGATTCCAGCTTCTCTCACACACAAGACTCTCAGAAGTAACTAAAATATGTATTGCAACAGCATCTGCTAGAAAACAATCTCCTAATATGCCTAACACATTGAAAAACAGTCCCTATGCGTTTCTCCACTAAAACATGAATACATGTATTTTCTAACTAAGGAAACAGAGAACCTTCAAAGGTGAATACAGAAAAGAAGTGTTTCAAGAACTAAGTAACATGTGTGTTCCAAATGTAATTCTAACCGTAGGAACGTCTGAATCACAACACAGATGTAAACCCAATATCAATGGGTATTTCAACATTGTGGTCAATGCGCACTTAAAAAACTATGCACTCTGAGTGTGATTCCAGCTTCTCTCACACACAAGACTCTCCGAAGTAACTAACCCTAACCCTAACCCTAACCCTAACCCTAACCCTAACACTAACCCTAACATTAAGCCTTACCCTATCCCTAACCCAACCCTAACCCTAACCGTAAACCCTAACCCTAACCCTAACCCTTACCCTAACCCCTAACCCTAACCCTAACCCCTATACCTAACCCCCTAACCCTAACACTTACCCTAACCCTAACCCTAACCCAAAACCTAATCCTAACACTAACCCTAACAATAACCTTAACCCTAACCCCAAACACAAACCCTAACCCTCTAACCCTAACCCTAACCCTAACCCCAAACCTAAACCTAACCCTAACCCAAACCAAACCTTAACCCTAACAATAACCCTGTCCCTAACCCTAAACCAAACCCCTAACGATAACCCTAACCCTAACCCTAACCCTAAATCTAACACCTAACCCTAACCCCTAACTCTCACCCTATCCCTAACCCTAACACTAACCCCTAACCCTAACCCTCTAACTCTAACCCTAACCCTAACCCTAACCCTAACACTAACACTAATCCTAACCCAAACCCTAACCCTAAAACCCTAACCCTAACCACCCTAAGCCTAACCTAACCCTAACCCTAACCCAAACATTAACCCTAACCCTAACACTAACCCTAACACTAACCCTAACCCTAACCCTAACCCTAACCTTAGGAATGTCTGAAACACAACACAGATGTAAACCCACTATCATTGGGTATTTCAACATAGTGGTCAATGCACACTCATAAAACTGTGCACTCTGAGTGTGATTCCAGCTTCTCTCACACACAAGACTCTCCGAAGTAACTAACCCTAACCCTAACCCTAACCCTAACCCTAACCCTAACACTAACCCTAACATTAAGACTTACCCTAACCCTAACCCAACCCTAACCCTAACCGTAAACCCTAACCCTAACCCTAACCCTTACCCTAACCCCTAACCCTAACCCTAACCCCTATACCTAACCCCCTAACCCTAACACTTACCCTAACCCTAACCGTAACCCAAAACCTAATCCTAACACTAACCCTAACAATAACCTTAACCCTAACCCCAAACACAAACCCTAACCCTCTAACCCTAACCCTAACCCCAAACCTAAACCTAACCCTAACCCAAACCAAACCTTAACCCTAACAATAACCCTGTCCCTAACCCTAAACCAAACCCCTAACGATAACCCTAACCCTAACCCTAACCCTAAATCTAACACCTAACCCTAACCCCTAACTCTCACCCTACCCCTAACCCTAACACTAACCCCTAACCCTAACCCTCTAACTCTAACCATAACCCTAACCCTAACCCTAACACTAACACTAATCCTAACCCAAACCCTAACCCTAAAACCCTAACCCTAACCACCCTAAGCCTAACCCTAACCCTAACCCTAACCCTAACCCTAACCCTAACCCTAACCGCAGGAATGTCTGAAAGACAACACAGATACAAACACACTATCAATGGGTATTTCACCATAGTGTTCAACGCGCACTCATCAAATTATGAGCTCTGAGTGTGATTCCAGCTTCTCTCACACACAAGACTCTCAGAAGTAACTAAAATATGTATTGCAACAGCATCTGCTAGAAAACAATCTCCTAATATGCCTAACACATTGAAAAACAGTCCCTATGCGTTTCTCCACTAAAACATGAATACATGTATTTTCTAACTAAGGAAACAGAGAACCTTCAAAGGTGAATACAGAAAAGAAGTGTTTCAAGAACTAAGTAACATGTGTGTTCCAAATGTAATTCTAACCGTAGGAACGTCTGAATCACAACACAGATGTAAACCCAATATCAATGGGTATTTCAACATTGTGGTCAATGCGCACTTAAAAAACTATGCACTCTGAGTGTGATTCCAGCTTCTCTCACACACAAGACTCTCCGAAGTAACTAACCCTAACCCTAACCCTAACCCTAACCCTAACTAACCTAACCCTAACATTAAGCCTTACCCTATCCCTAACCCAACCCTAACCCTAACCGTAAACCCTAACCCTAACCCTAACCCTTACCCTAACCCCTAACCCTAACCCTAACCCCTATACCTAACCCCCTAACCCTAACACTTACCCTAACCCTAACCCTAACCCAAAACCTAATCCTAACACTAACCCTAACAATAACCTTAACCCTAACCCCAAACACAAACCCTAACCCTCTAACCCTAACCCTAACCCTAACCCCAAACCTAAACCTAACCCTAACCCAAACCAAACCTTAACCCTAACAATAACCCTGTCCCTAACCCTAAACCAAACCCCTAACGATAACCCTAACCCTAACCCTAACCCTAAATCTAACACCTAACCCTAACCCCTAACTCTCACCCTATCCCTAACCCTAACACTAACCCCTAACCCTAACCCTCTAACTCTAACCCTAACCCTAACCCTAACCCTAACACTAACACTAATCCTAACCCAAACCCTAACCCTAAAACCCTAACCCTAACCACCCTAAGCCTAACCCTAACCCTAACCCAAACATTAACCCTAACCCTAACACTAACCCTAACACTAACCCTAACCCTAACCCTAACCCTAACCTTAGGAATGTCTGAAACACAACACAGATGTAAACCCACTATCATTGGGTATTTCAACATAGTGGTCAATGCACACTCATAAAACTGTGCACTCTGAGTGTGATTCCAGCTTCTCTCACACACAAGACTCTCCGAAGTAACTAACCCTAACCCTAACCCTAACCCTAACCCTAACCCTAACACTAACCCTAACATTAAGCCTTACCCTAACCCTAACCCAACCCTAACCCTAACCGTAAACCCTAACCCTAACCCTAACCCTTACCCTAACCCCTAACCCTAACCCTAACCCCTATACCTAACCCCCTAACCCTAACACTTACCCTAACCCTAACCCTAACCCAAAACCTAATCCTAACACTAACCCTAACAATAACCTTAACCCTAACCCCAAACACAAACCCTAACCCTCTAACCCTAACCCTAACCCTAACCCCAAACCTAAACCTAACCCTAACCCAAACCAAACCTTAACCCTAACAATAACCCTGTCCCTAACCCTAAACCAAACCCCTAACGATAACCCTAACCCTAAACCTAACCCTAAATCTAACACCTAACCCTAACCCCTAACTCTCACCCTACCCCTAACCCTAACACTAACCCCTAACCCTAACCCTCTAACTCTAACCCTAACCCTAACCCTAACCCTAACACTAACACTAATCCTAACCCAAACCCTAACCCTAAAACCCTAACCCTAACCACCCAAACCTAACCCTAACCCTAACCCAAACATTAACCCTAACCCTAACACTAACCCTAACACTAACCCTAACCCTAACCCTAACCCTAACCTTAGGAATGTCTGAAACACAACACAGATGTAAACCCACTATCATTGGGTATTTCAACATAGTGGTCAATGCACACTCATAAAACTATGCACTCTGAGTGTGATTCCAGCTTCTCTCACACACAAGACTCTCCGAAGTAACTAACCCTAACCCTAACCCTAACCCTAACCCTAACCCTAACACTAACCCTAACATTAAGACTTACCCTAACCCTAACCCAACCCTAACCCTAACCGTAAACCCTAACCCTAACCCTAACCCTTACCCTAACCCCTAACCCTAACCCTAACCCCTATACCTAACCCCCTAACCCTAACACTTACCCTAACCCTAACCGTAACCCAAAACCTAATCCTAACACTAACCCTAACAATAACCTTAACCCTAACCCCAAACACAAACCCTAACCCTCTAACCCTAACCCTAACCCCAAACCTAAACCTAACCCTAACCCAAACCAAACCTTAACCCTAACAATAACCCTGTCCCTAACCCTAAACCAAACCCCTAACGATAACCCTAACCCTAACCCTAACCCTAAATCTAACACCTAACCCTAACCCCTAACTCTCACCCTACCCCTAACCCTAACACTAACCCTAACCCTAACCCTCTAACTCTAACCATAACCCTAACCCTAACCCTAACACTAACACTAATCCTAACCCAAACCCTAACCCTAAAACCCTAACCCTAACCAAACCCTAAGCCTAACCCTAACCCTAACCCTAACCCTAACCCTAAACCTAACCCTAACCGCAGGAATGTCTGAAAGACAACACAGATACAAACACACTATCAATGGGTATTTCACCATAGTGTTCAACGCGCACTCATCAAATTATGAGCTCTGAGTGTGATTCCAGCTTCTCTCACACACAAGACTCTCAGAAGTAACTAAAATATGTATTGCAACAGCATCTGCTAGAAAACAATCTCCTAATATGCCTAACACATTGAAAAACAGTCCCTATGCGTTTCTCCACTAAAACATGAATACATGTATTTTCTAACTAAGGAAACAGAGAACCTTCAAAGGTGAATACAGAAAAGAAGTGTTTCAAGAACTAAGTAACATGTGTGTTCCAAATGTAATTCTAACCGTAGGAACGTCTGAATCACAACACAGATGTAAACCCAATATCAATGGGTATTTCAACATTGTGGTCAATGCGCACTTAAAAAACTATGCACTCTGAGTGTGATTCCAGCTTCTCTCACACACAAGACTCTCCGAAGTAACTAACCCTAACCCTAACCCTAACCCTAACCCTAACCCTAACACTAACCCTAACATTAAGCCTTACCCTATCCCTAACCCAACCCTAACCCTAACCGTAAACCCTAACCCTAACCCTAACCCTTACCCTAACCCCTAACCCTAACCCTAACCCCTATACCTAACCCCCTAACCCTAACACTTACCCTAACCCTAACCCTAACCCAAAACCTAATCCTAACACTAACCCTAACAATAACCTTAACCCTAACCCCAAACACAAACCCTAACCCTCTAACCCTAACCCTAACCCTAACCCAAACCTAAACCTAACCCTAACCCAAACCAAACCTTAACCCTAACAATAACCCTGTCCCTAACCCTAAACCAAACCCCTAACGATAACCCTAACCCTAACCCTAACCCTAAATCTAACACCTAACCCTAACCCCTAACTCTCACCCTATCCCTAACCCTAACACTAACCCCTAAACCCTAACCCTCTAACTCTAACCCTAACCCTAACCCTAACCCTAACACTAACACTAATCCTAACCCAAACCCTAACCCTAAAACCCTAACCCTAACCACCCTAAGCCTAACCCTAACCCTAACCCAAACATTAACCCTAACCCTAACACTAACCCTAACACTAACCCTAACCCTAACCCTAACCCTAACCTTAGGAATGTCTGAAACACAACACAGATGTAAACCCACTATCATTGGGTATTTCAACATAGTGGTCAATGCACACTCATAAAACTATGCACTCTGAGTGTGATTCCAGCTTCTCTCACACACAAGACTCTCCGAAGTAACTAACCCTAACCCTAACCCTAACCCTAACCCTAACCCTAACACTAACCCTAACATTAAGCCTTACCCTAACCCTAACCCAACCCTAACCCTAACCGTAAACCCTAACCCTAACCCTAACCCTTACCCTAACCCCTAACCCTAACCCTAACCCCTATACCTAACCCCCTAACCCTAACACTTACCCTAACCCTAACCCTAACCCAAAACCTAATCCTAACACTAACCCTAACAATAACCTTAACCCTAACCCCAAACACAAACCCTAACCCTCTAACCCTAACCCTAACCCTAACCCCAAACCTAAACCTAACCCTAACCCAAACCAAACCTTAACCCTAACAATAACCCTGTCCCTAACCCTAAACCAAACCCCTAACGATAACCCTAACCCTAACCCTAACCCTAAATCTAACACCTAACCCTAACCCCTAACTCTCACCCTACCCCTAACCCTAACACTAACCCCTAACCCTAACCCTCTAACTCTAACCCTAACCCTAACCCTAACCCTAACACTAACACTAATCCTAACCCAAACCCTAACCCTAAAACCCTAACCCTAACCACCCAAACCTAACCCTAACCCTAACCCAAACATTAACCCTAACCCTAACACTAACCCTAACACTAACCCTAACCCTAACCCTAAAACCCTAACCTTAGGAATGTCTGAAACACAACACAGATGTAAACCCACTATCATTGGGTATTTCAACATAGTGGTCAATGCACACTCATAAAACTATGCACTCTGAGTGTGATTCCAGCTTCTCTCACACACAAGACTCTCCGAAGTAACTAACCCTAACCCTAACCCTAACCCTAACCCTAACCCTAACACTAACCCTAACATTAAGACTTACCCTAACCCTAACCCAACCCTAACCCTAACCGTAAACCCTAACCCTAACCCTAACCCTTACCCTAACCCCTAACCCTAACCCTAACCCCTATACCTAACCCCCTAACCCTAACACTTACCCTAACCCTAACCCTAACCCAAAACCTAATCCTAACACTAACCCTAACAATAACCTTAACCCTAACCCCAAACACAAACCCTAACCCTCTAACCCTAACCCTAACCCTAACCCCAAACCTAAACCTAACCCTAACCCAAACCAAACCTTAACCCTAACAATAACCCTGTCTCCTAACCCTAAACCAAACCCCTAACGATAACCCTAACCCTAACCCTAACCCTAAATCTAACACCTAACCCTAACCCCTAACTCTCACCCTACCCCTAACCCTAACACTAACCCCTAACCCTAACCCTCTAACTCTAACCATAACCCTAACCCTAACCCTAACACTAACACTAATCCTAACCCAAACCCTAACCCTAAAACCCTAACCCTAACCACCCTAAGCCTAACCCTAAAACCTAACCCTAACCCTAACCTAACCCTAACCCTAACCCTAAACCTAACCCTAACCGCAGGAATGTCTGAAAGACAACACAGATACAAACACACTATCAATGGGTATTTCACCATAGTGTTCAACGCGCACTCATCAAATTATGAGCTCTGAGTGTGATTCCAGCTTCTCTCACACACAAGACTCTCAGAAGTAACTAAAATATGTATTGGAACAGCATCTGCTAGAAAACAATCTCCTAATATGCCTAACACATTGAAAAACAGTCCCTATGCGTTTCTCCACTAAAACATGAATACATGTATTTTCTAACTAAGGAAACAGAGAACCTTCAAAGGTGAATACAGAAAAGAAGTGTTTCAAGAACTAAGTAACATGTGTGTTCCAAATGTAATTCTAACCGTAGGAACGTCTGAATCACAACACAGATGTAAACCCAATATCAATGGGTATTTCAACATTGTGGTCAATGCACACTTAAAAAACTATGCACTCTGAGTGTGATTCCAGCTTCTCTCACACACAAGACTCTCCGAAGTAACTAACCCTAAACCCTAACCCTAACCCTAACCCTAACACTAACCCTAACATTAAGCCTTACCCTAACCCTAACCCAACCCTAACCCTAACCGTAAACCCTAACCCTAACCCTAACCCTTACCCTAACCCCTAACCCTAACCCTAACCCCTATACCTAACCCCCTAACCCTAACACTTACCCTAACCCTAACCCTAACCCAAAACCTAATCCTAACACTAACCCTAACAATAACCTTAACCCTAACCCCAAACACAAACCCTAACCCTCTAACCCTAACCCTAACCCTAACCCCAAACCTAAACCTAACCCTAACCCAAACCAAACCTTAACCCTAACAATAACCCTGTCCCTAACCCTAAACCAAACCCCTAACGATAACCCTAACCCTAACCCTAACCCTAAATCTAACACCTAACCCTAACCCCTAACTCTCACCCTACCCCTAACCCTAACACTAACCCCTAACCCTAACCCTCT
>JAMJFZ010002943.1:0-2500 GCA_026225945.1 Cricetomys ansorgei | reverse complement strand
CCTAACCCTAACCCTCTAACACTAACCCTAACACTTACCCTAACCCTAACCCTAATCCCAGACATTAACCCTAACCCTATCCCTAACCATAACCCTAAAACCTAACCCTAACCCTAACCTCTAACCCTAACCCTAACGCTAACACTAACACTAACCTTAACCCTAACCCTAAAACCCCTAACATTAACCCTAACCCTAACCCTAACACTAAACCCTAACCCTCACCCTTACCCTAACCCTATCCTTAGGAACGTCTGAAACACAACACAGATGTAATCATACTATCAAAGGGTATTTCAACATAGTGGTGTATGCGCACTTATCAAACTATGCACTCTGATTGGCATTACAGCTCCTCTTCCACACAAGACTCTCCGATGAACTAAAATACGTATTGCAACAGCATCTACTAAGAAACACTGTCCTAATACGCCTAACACATTGAAACACAGTTCCTATGCGTTTCTCCACTAAAACATGAATACATATCTTTTCTAAATAAGGAAACAGAGATCCTTCAAAGGCGACTACAGAAAAGAAGTGTTTCAAGAACTAAGTAACATGTGTGTTCCACATGCAATTCTAACCGTAGGAACGTCTGAAACACAACACAGATGTAAACACACTATCAATGGGTATTTCAACGTAGTGGTCAATGCGCACTCATCAAACTATGCACTCTGAGTGTGATTCCAGCTTCTCTCACACACAAGACTCTCAGAAGTAACTAAAATACGTATTGCAACATCATCTACTAAGAAACACTCTCCTAATACGCCTAACACATTGAAACACAGTTTCTATGCGTTTCTCCACTAAAACATGAATACATGTCTTTTATAACTAAGGAAACGGAGAACCTTCAAAGGCGACTACAGAAGAGAAGTGTTTCAAGAACTAAGTAACATGTGTGTTCCAAATGCAATTATAACCGTAGGAACGTCTGAAACACAACACAGATGTAAACACACTATCAATGGGTATTTCAACATAGTGGTCAATGCGCACTTATCAAACTATGCACTCTGAGTGTGATTCCAGCTTCTCTCACACACAAGACTCTCAGAAGTAACTAAATACGTATTGCAACAGCATCTACTAAGAAACACTCTCCTAATACGCCTAACACATTTAAGCACAGTTCCCTTGCGTTTCTCCACTAAAACATGAATACATGTCTTTTCTAACTAAGGAAACAGAGAACCTTCAAAGGCGACCACAGAAAAGAAGTGTTTCAAGGACTAAGTAACATGTGTGTTCCAAATGCAATTGTAACTGTAGAAAAGCCTGAAACACAACACAGACTGTAAACACACTATCAATGGCTATTTCAACATAGTGGTCAATGCGCACTCATAAAACTATGCACTCTGAGTGTGATTCCAGCTTCTCTCACACACAGGACTCTCAGAAGTAACTAAATCCTAACCTTAACCCTAACCCTAACCCTAACCTAACACTAACCCTAAACCCTAAACCTAAACCCTTTCCCTAACCCTAACCCTAACCCTAACCAGTAACCCTAATCCAAACATTAACCCTAACCCAAATCCTAACCCTAACACTAACCCTAACCCTTACCCTAACACTAAAACCCTAAACCCTAACCCTAACCCTAACCCCTAACCCTGAAACCCTAACCGTAACCCTAACCCTAACCCTAACCCTAACCCTAACCCTAACCCTAACCGCTAGGAACGTCTGAAATACAACACAGATGTAAACACACTATCAATGGGTATTTCAACATAGTGGTCAATGCGCACTCATCAAACTATGCACTCTGATGTGATTCCAGCTTCTCTCACACACAAGGCTCTCAGAAGTAACTAAAATACGTAATTGCAACAGCATCTACTAAGAAACACTCTCCTAATACGCCTGAACACATTGAAACACAGTTCCTATGCGTTTCTCCACTAAAAACATGAATACATGTCTTTTCTAACTAAGGAAACAGAGAACCTTCAAAGGCGACTACAGAAAAGAAGTGTTTCAAGAACTAAGTAACATGTGTGTTCCAAATGCAATTCTAATCGTAGGAACGTCTGAAACACAACACAGATGTAAACCCACTATCAATGGATATTTCAAACATAGTGGTCAATGCGCACTTATCAAACTATGCACTCTGAGTGTGAGTCCAGCTTCTCTCACACACAAGACTCTCCGAAGTAACTAACCCTAACCCTAACTTTAACCCTAACCCTAACCCTAACCCTAACCCTAAACCTAACATTAACTCTAACCCTAATCCTAACCCAACCCTAACCCTAACCGTAAACGCTAATCCTAACCCTAAACCTAACCCTAATCCTAACCCTAACCCTAACCCTAACCTTAACCTAACCCTAACTCCTAACCCAAACCTAACCCTAACACTAACCCTAAACCCTAACCCCTAGCCCTAACACTAAACCCACTAACCTAACCCTAACTTTAACCCTAATCCTAACCCTAACCCAAAAAATAACCCTAATCCAAACCCTAACCCTAACCC
>JAMJFZ010002942.1:22500-89584 GCA_026225945.1 Cricetomys ansorgei | reverse complement strand
AATTGTTAGAGGTAGAAGTAACAGTAAATATACAGCGCAAAAGGCCCGAGGGTACTGGAACTGCCGAAAGCCATACAGACAGTTATCGGTGTCAAGTCCTGACAGAGGACACAGCCACAGCCCTACTTACCTCCTTTCTGGTGTGCTGTTCGGGGACTTGTGCCTGGGAACTGGAGAGATACTTGTAATGCTGATGTTTCTTATTTTTGTATGTTTTTGAGGACTTCTGTCCTGTGTCTCCAGGCTATTGGGTGGCTCCTGTTTTAATGAAGATCTGTACACTGCGCACCAGAGAGTCCGGCTCAGGAAAGACCTGGGACTGTATGTCTTAACTCACTGCCCAGGGATTTTGTTGACTATGGTTCTGGAAGTGTAGGTAACACTTTAGGAAAGCTTTCTCACTCTATTTTGAGGATGAGTGGGAAAAATGTTTATATTTAAAAATAAACAAATGTTTACTGAACAAATATATTTAATAAATATATTTTAATTAAAATATTTAATAAATAAAAACATGTACTTTTTTGCAAGACTGTCATCAAACCAGCCATAATAATTGATTAATAACAAGTTAGTGACAATTATCAATGTATTGCCAAATTGAGACTCTTCCAGTGAGCCTGCTGATTCTTAAGGAAGGGGCTTCTCTGAGGTTGGCCAATCCTGGGAAAAATCCGTGCTGTGCCGAAGGGCAGAAGAGGCCTGTACTGCCTAGTGACTTGATACTTTAGAATGTGATTCAAGCTCTTTGTTCTATGTGTGAGCTTACGGTAGTTGGTTAGCACTGATGCACCTACCCAGTGTGCTTAAACTCCCAAGCAATGACACTAGGCAGTCGCTAAGCAGACACAGCCTACTTATGGGAAACAGGGCAAAGTTTTAACAAACACAAAATTGCTCAAGAAAGCCTAGAACTCGAGAACTCCTCTTATATTATGCATCTTATCTACTCTTTTCTTAAAATGAAAATAAGTGTCTAAAAAGTTCATTGTAGCTCCTTGAAAGTTGTGGAAGACAGGAAGTTGCTTAACTCCATTTCTCAGTAGGCTGCCCAAGGGAGTAACCAAGACACCGGCTCCCACAACCACTCAGCCCTGTCTCCAGACCTTCAAACAGAATGCTTTTCAGCATTTCCTCCAAGGTCTAAAGTTCTCTGTCTCTCTGTCTCTCTCTGTCTCTCTCTCTCTCTCTGTGGTCTCTATGTGTCTCTCTGGGTCTCTCTCTCTCTTCCCCTCTCTGTCTCCCCTCTCCCTTTCTTCCTTTCTCTCTTTTTGGCATGATTTCTTTCTCTTTGGATATACTGGGTCCAACACACAACGTTCCAAACACTCAATGGTGGAAACATCAACAGTTCTGCTTGTATTCGCTGTTTAGTGTCCAGAGGACCCATAATTCGGTTTGCAGACTAAATTAGTGACTATTAGTCTCCTCAGAAGCCAGCAAACACACACATACGCTGTGTCATCCATACTTAGAGAATTAGAGTGAACTGGAAGAAGCCCCAGGGTCTTTTGTGCCTCTTAACCCTGCAGCCATTGGCATGAACAATTCTCAAGGTTGAAGATGCTTTCAAAACCAGATTCCTTTCTAGATAACTTAGTAGATACTCTGCCCTAAGGAGTGGAATGTAGCTCTCCATTCTTTAAGTGTGATTGTACATAAGGGAGTCTGTGCAAAAAAATACTGCTTAGACTGGCTTGATGAGCGGGTTCATTTACAGTAGAGAAGCTTGACAAATGTCATTCAGTTAAAAAGATTAACATCAGGAGTGCTAAGACATGGTGATATGAAGTAACAGGGACACTTTACCTAACTTCTCCTTCAAAATATAAACCCAGTCTAACCAAAGGAAAACTATTAGACCAACCTCAACTGGAGGATATTTTACAAAACATCTTACTAGTCCTCAAAGCTATAAAGGTCTTTTGAAATAGTTTCTCAGACTGTAGCATCTAAAAGATCTTTGAATGATAGGGCCAAAGGTATGGACTTCTGCAGCGAAAGGGAGGCAATAGGCAATGTCTCTGTTTTCTATACTATGATAAAAGCAACCTACAAGGAAAGGGTTTATGTTGTTTTCTCTCTCTTGCTTCCCTCCCCAGAGTATGGCTGAGCTATCAGCCTCCTGCTCAGCCCCCAGGAAGGAAAGTGCAGGGCGTGGGTCAGTGTAGCCCAGTGGGTCTCAGATCGGAGGACTAAGAATCAGCAAGAGCAAATCAGACTCTCAGGAGAGGCTGTCAGAGGAGCATATCTCTCATTTATTAAAGCAAGGGTACAGGCAGGGGAGGCTCTTTGGTACTCAGAGATGGGATCCATTGGTAAAGACAAGGTTACTGGAGTAACCCAATTTGCATGTGGGGCTCAAGTCTAAGCATCAAGGTCTTGCAAGGGCACCTTCTGCATAAAGTGTGGTTCCACAGTGAAAAAGAGGAAGGCATCTTATCAGTAAATGGACTCATCCCTATGCTTCCAGTTACAGTGCAAATAAGCACCAACCAAGCCACATTCCTTTGCTAATGACCTTTTGAGAAGCAGGCAATATTTAATATTTTTCTGGGTTCTGGCCAGGGCTAAAGTGGGGAGCAGCCAAACACCTGCCATTCTCATCTCCTGGGATGACACGAGGTTCCAAGCCAGCTTCGACCCACTCTTAGCTCTATGACAGTCCCACAGGTTTATTCCAGCTTACAACTTACAGTTCATTATGAAGGGAAGTCAGAGCCTGAACGCAAGGCAGGAACCTGGAGGCGGGAACTGAAGCAGAGGCCATAGAGGAATTCTGCTCACTGGTTTGCTCCCCATGACTTTTTCAACCTGCTTTTTTATACGACCCAGGACCACACGTACAAGAGTAGTACTGCCCAGAATGGGCTGGTTCCTCTCACATTAATCATCAATTAAGAAAATGCTCCTACAAGCTTGTCCTCAGGCCAATCTGATGGAGGCATTTTCTCAGCTGAGTTTCCCTTTTTGACCTTTGCTTTTGTCAAATTGACAAAAAGCTAGCCAGCACAGGCAAGAACTAAGGAAATGCTAATAAAAGATGGATGTTCATCAGTAATAATACGTCAGCGTTGGTTCACCTGTTGTGACTGTACAACAGGGCTGACAGATGTCAATAGCAGCAAAGGCAGAGTATAGGACAGGTAGGGACACATCCTCCTTCATTTTTCTTTAAATCAGAAGGGACGGAGTATTCTCAACTGAAAAGTTTAAGGAAGTTGAAGTCAGGGGTTGTGATTCAGGAGGTGATTGGGATGGGGGGGGCGGGTTCCAGTTTTGTAAACCCCTAACACAGTCTCCTATGAATTCTGATACAGTCCATTCACAGGCTTCTCTCAGAGGAACTTTGGCTACTGTGACCATTCTCATCCCTGGCGATTAATTGGACAACTGGACTCTACAGTAAGTGCTCTATTTTAGATCATCTAGGAGGAGCACGGGCACTGGAATCTTTTAAGGCCTTTTGGGCAGCTCAGTTGTAATCATGTTTAAAACTTACTCTACCTGCGATTTCTCACGTGGTAATCTATTTAAACTGAAATTTGATTAAGATTAATTGAACTAAGGGGCTGGAGAGATGCATCAGACGGATAAAATGTATGCTGTACAAACATTGGGATTGGAATTCCGAACCTCAGCCTGTGGGTATGGAGTATCTAGAGCAAGATGACTAGAGGTACATGAGCAGAATCAGTGAGCTCTGGATTCAAGTGAGAGACTCTGTCTCCTAGATAATGTGAGAACAATCAAGGAATACCTATACTACCAACCTCTGGCATTCACAGACATATATATGCACACACACATGTGCCCCACACACACGTAAATATGCATGCACATAGGCATACACACACATACCAAAACAAAGATTAAATGAAATAAAAATGCCAGTTCAACACACCTGAATGGTCTTCAGTTACCTGTGGCTAGGGCTGCTGCATCAGACATTGCTGACTCTGGACATTCCTGTCACTGCCCGTGAGCACCATGCTAATTGAGCTCTGGACTGGGTCCCACTGAGGACTAAAAAGGTTTCCAGTTCTCAAGGGCTGTGTACAATAAATCATCACTAAAGCACATGACTGAGATGCTGTGTGACATCTATAGAGCAATATAACTAGAGATGACTCTTGGATGTGTGCTTATAGCTTGGGTTTATTTTATAGATTCCCTGAACTGCAACCAAGTGACCAGATGTTACTGTTTCCCTAATCAGTCCATAACTCCTTGCATTCATGGCTGTCAACCCTGGGAGTTATCTAAGCACTCAAGTGGAGCTTTCCTTGTATACATACATACACTCATCCAGAACAGCTTTCTCTCAGGGAAGAGACTTGAGTTGGATATGAACTCTCAAACTTACAGAGTGAGACCATTAATCACTTGCTCAGAAATTAATTTTCAGTTATAGATCCTCCTTGTTACTGTCAAATTGTTTTGTTTTGTTTTGTTTCGATTCTCAAAAAATACTAGACCTTGAGTTCTATTCGATTTTCTCTTTTTTGATGTCATAATATTCTGATTACTGACAAATACAACCACTATAAAAGAAAAAAAAAATGATATAAGATTATCAAAGCTCTCCTCTTGATATTTAAAGGAGTAGTCAGCTCATAAAGTGATCAAGACATCACTCATGAAACTAGACATCAACACAGATATCCATGCCAGACTAAAAATAGTGAAAATGTGAGTTTTTGCTTTACCTGATTCCGGTGATGAAAAGAGATGGATTGATCATAAAAGCCCTACTCTGTGTCACACTCTACAGTCTCTATATTTGAACAATCAGACAATTATATTCCTAGTCAATAGAAACCAGATACAGGATAGAAAATCTCAAGCAAGGCAGAGAAATTCCATCATTATTTACCTTTAAAATTATTAAGGCTCTTCTGAGAATCAACGGTGCAATTTCTCAAAGACAAATATGCATGCACGCATGTGAACACCATAAATCAAATGTATGAGACATGGGAGCATTGCATAGACAACTGGTGCCATTGCCCCTGGGGATTTCCTAATATGTGAACAGTTCAGAAACACTCATGGAATCCATCAACGCTATTTCTATCAAGAACTGAATTAGAATTCTGGCTTGCCGGAGGAGAATATACAAATGGAAAATCGTTTGACTCTGTCGATTGGAGTCCAAGAGCTGATGTCTTTGAAGAACGAGAGGATCACCTGATTTCTACTTTTGTCCAGTGGGCTCATAGGCATGGGGGAGAATCAATAGGCTTCATTTTAACATTTCAAATTTCTTTTACAAATTATTTTTATGATGGGGTGACAGGTCGTTTCTGTGGCCAAAGAATGGTCCCTAATCATGCTGCCAAGAGTCAGTGAGGAACCAGCAACACATGGGATGTGCCTAATGGTTAAAGCAGTCAGAGTGATTTTGACTTCTCCAAGTTCCTCATTGGGTAGCATAGGCTGGACAAATCTTGTCTACATACTTCAGTCCATATTTCCATTATCACTACACACAGACTCAGTGTATCAACACAATGTGACTACCATAAAAGCGATCACGTATTTACAAGTGACTGAAGTATCTTTTGTTATAGGCAATCTTTCTAAGAGCATTGTTTTAAAATCCCAGCAAGTCAGAAGCAGGCCCTTCCTGATCTCAATTCCTTAGCAAATGTCCCTAAAGGGCAGCTTGACAGAGGGCTGGCACCTTCTAAGGAATGTACAAACCGTGCCTGCATCTGCTCCACGACACTAGCCCAGTGTCTGGGCATTTCGGCAGTTGTTCTGAAGACTTAGGATGTTTATCCCCCATAAACAGCTGAGCTGCCTCCTGTTTCGTGAGCAGAACAGAGGAATGCAGTGGAAGAGACCCAGGCCTCTGGCCACCCAGATTAGAGAGTTTTGTGCTGAGGTCCCTATATGGTTGTGTTAGAGTGAACGGCCAGCTCCAGCCTGTCTTTGCTCCTTGTTTGGGAAGCAAGTGGGAGGGAATCAGACTAAGGGGCTATATAACCCTTCAGCATTCAGCTTCCCCCTGACACCACCCACCCAGAGTGGAGAAGCCCAGCCAGTCACCTTCAGGGTAAGTGGCACCAGCCCAGGGATGTGACTTAGAGATTCCACAGGCTCTTTTATGACCCAGTGTAACCAGACATTGTCTGTGGGATTCTGGATGACTTGCATGCTCTGCATTTTTTGAATAAAGATTTGTACTATTAAAATGACTTGTAGCTTTTCAGCTTGCATGACTTTAAACTCAGGGCTAAACTGAAGCTTGGTTTGGTGGAGAAGGAGATGGAGATGAAATAAAATTTTGTTCATGCATGTCACCCGTAAAATCTGTTTATACCAAACCAACTGCTCATCCTGCAGTCTACTGTAATGATGAAGTCTAGCTCGATACAGTAAATTAGACATTTGTTTCTACTTAGGTGTTGGAAACTTTTGGATTTGTCTGTGGTTTAGATTCAGTGTGGAGGCTTTTTGTCTGACTGTACTTTAAGTGCAGCTGAGGTAATTGGAAGCAGGTATCAGGGATGAACTGGAGTAATTGCCTGTTCTCTGATTTTGGCTGAATGTTTGTATTGCTTCTGGGTCTCCTTGGCTCTAACAGCTAGTATCCCATGTTGGAAATGTATATCTCATGAGTGTAATGGTGTAGTGTAATGTATCAGTAAGCTGCCACTGGTCATTCACAGCATAACATAGCTATAACACTTTCTGCAAAGGAAAGAGGAAGCATCTCACCCAGGGGAGGTCTGATTTGCATTTCTCTGCCTCAAGGGTCCCTCAGCCTAGTTAGGCTGGAGTCTCTGCGGAGCCAGCCTTGCTGTCCCAGGCTGACCTCTGTAACTCAGGGCTTGGTAACTCCAGTAGGGATTGGAGTTTTCTCGATAAGATTTTCCTCCCATTTTGTGATTCATGACTAAATATGGCTTGTGTTTTGAGACTCACGAGCTGGGAATGGTACTGTCTTTTCCCTCTCTCCTCCCCACCCCTCCCGCTAACAATTCATTTTTGGCACTCCACTGTGCTGCACCGAACTCCCTGACCCGGGTGCAGTTCCAAAAGCGGACACTGGAGCCAGTGCGTTTTACCTAATTAGGAAATGCTCTGCTTCAAACAGAGCTGCTCATTCAGGTTAGGTAAAAGTTGTTAACCCACAGCAGCAGCTCCCTCTGGGAACACGCAGGCTTCTTCTCTATGTCAATGCTCCTTTCAGAGTTTATTAGGACAAATTTTCTGGATGTTTCACGGTAAAATATAAATAAATCTTTACTGAATTTTGATAGCAATTTCCTGCATTTTGCCAGGTGGCTTTCTTTTTTCCTGAATATATTAAAGCACAACCCCAAGCCATCCCTGTCTGACAGAAAGTTTATGTGGGCTATCCTTCTCCATTTTCAGAGGACATCCTGACTCTTAACTGGTTTATCCCATTTTCAGCTCTGGCACTCAGTGTGGGAAACAGGCTCAGCCTATGCACAGACGGCAGGCCCTTGCTTCTGGCTGCCTCTGACAGTCACCCCACTTCTGTTTCCTTGCAGTTCCAACCTGTCTTCTGATTCCCCATCATCTACTAGAAAGGGAGTCAAATACAATTCAATGTCTGAAAGGAAAAGGAAAGGAGAGGAAAGGAAAGAACAAACCATCAACTGGATTCCTTTTTCTGTTCTTGTGAGGGAAATCCACACACTGAAGATCTCATTCTAATCCTGGGAACCATACTGAAAGATCTCAAATAAAACTTCTGGACACTGATAATAATCACATAATGATATCCATGTGCAAAGCTCTGGATAACCTTCCAAGCTGTCACAAATCCAAGCTTAAATGAAAGTTACTTAAAATATTGTTTTAAAACCAAAGCAGTATGTGCACAAGTGCAGCTAATCAAGTTTAGAAGATAGGCCAGAACTCAAGGATGAAAATCAAAACATCTACAATACCACGTAAAAAAAAAAAAAAAAAAAAACCCAGTAAATACCTTTGTGAAATAACTGTGTTTTTTTATTTGAGGGGGGGAGCAAACACATTTTAATGTGGTCATGTTATATTACTTCCTCTAACTTATCACCCTTAGATAAGAGCAGCTGATGTCCCAGACATCAGGTGAGTCAAATTCTCATACTGTGGGACTTTCAACTTAGCAGTGACTTTGATTAATGAAGAAACATTGTAACTCCTACGATTTCAAGCGCCTTGTTGGAAACTTTCAATTCAGGTTTCTCCATTAGAGCAGCTCTCGCCGGCCTCAAACGTGTGATCCACCTGCCTCAGCCTCCCATGTGCTAGGATTACAGCCGTGCGCCGTCACACTCAGCTTCGAGTCATGTTTAATGTCTCCCCGTGTGTGCAAGTCTTTAGAGCCCCCCCAAATTTTTCTTTTAAACATTTAAAAATGAAAAATACTTTAATAGTTTTAAATTTTCACATGCTGTTCATTCCTCAAAGTCTACTTAAAGAAAAACTATATTTAGGCAAAATATGAGTTTAGTTTAAAATGGATAGGAAAAAACTGGATAGTTCTTTAACATGTGCTAATAAACATGTCCCTGTGAAAATCTGTTCTTGTACGCTTATACCTGTGCTATACAGTCTGTTCGCTCACGAGTACACGTGCTTTGTCTGCCCTCTTGGCTTGAGAGTGTTCTAAGAGCCTGTGACATGCCACTCTTGGTGCTGAGGGCCTGTGCTGTTAACCTGGAAGTCAAGAGTTTCAGCTTATCAAAGGCTTTACAGCCTAGTAAAAGCATTCAAGATAAAGAGTGTGCTGGTTGAGATTTAGGGAGAGCCTCCAGCTAAAATAACACAAAAGGGCCAAGAACCCTGTCTGTGGTCGGGAGTGATGCTGAGCTCTGGATGGCTCTGGTTCAGCGGGGACTGTTTTCCTCCCTGTCTTTGTAGAACTCCCTTAAGCAGCTCCAGTCATGTGTGAGGAAGAGGACAGCACCGCCCTGGTGTGCGACAATGGCTCCGGGCTCTGTAAGGCTGGCTTCGCTGGTGACGATGCTCCCAGGGCTGTTTTCCCATCCATCGTGGGACGTCCCAGACATCAGGTGAGCAAACTCTCATGGAACACAGAGAGAACAAGGACTATAGGCTAGATCCCTCTCTGTCTAGATATATCCAACATTTTCTGTTGCTTTCTGCTCAGGGTTTACATAGCCTAGTGAAAAATATATCTGTGATAGTCTGGGATAAAACATAGTGGTGCAAAACACACACACACACACACACACACACACACACACACACACTCCCCATTGGTGATGATTAATTCCCAGGAATAAATGCCAATTTCATATATCAGGCAGAAAGGTTATCTGTCACACACACACACACACAAAACACACACACACACACTCCCCATTGGTGATGATTAATTCCCAGGAATAAATGCCAATTTCATGTATCAGGCAGAAAGGTAATCTGTCACACACACACACACACACACACACACACACACACACACACAAACACACACACTCCCCATTGGTGATGATTAATTCCCAGGAATAAATGCCAATTTCATGTATCAGGCAGAAAGGTGATCTGTCACACACACACACACACACACACACACACACATCTTAGAAAAATCTGTCCTTTTTTCAAATACACTATTAAATAAGGTCACTGTGACCATTGATCTCACTACAGTAGCAGCAACAGCAGGAATTGTTAGAAGCTGTCCTTATGCACATCATCACCAGTTTGGAGAAAAAAAGCTAAAACAAAAGCCCTGGCCACCCAACTTCACAGAGTTTGGTCTTAGACCAGAGGAAGCACAGTTTCTAGATGGAGCTTTATAGCATGTTAGCTGTCAAAGAAATCATCAATTCACAAGTTTCAGGAGAGGATGAGTGACTTGCTGCATGTGGAATTGTTTCAGGGAGTGATGGTGGGGATGGGACAAAAAGACAGCTACGTGGGCGACGAAGCACAGAGCAAAAGAGGGATCCTGACCTTGAAGTACCCGATAGAACACGGCATCATCACCAACTGGGACGACATGGAAAAGGTACTGAGAACTTTCTGAGTCTTCAGGATGCAGGATTCCAATGCCCCAAGAGTCAGATAACATGCCAAAGAAGGGGACTGCTGTGGAGGGTGGGGGCCATTGTTGCTCCATGGCACTGTTACTTGTTAATATTTAACTTGGATTATTAGTCACTTAAAAAAATCTTAACATTTCTTTTTGAGAACGAATCACTTGCCTATTGGTGTTTATGAGCTAACTGGACGAATGGACGCCTCTGTAAATGAGAGAAGGCCTTGGTTGGTGTGGGACTGGTTCTCTCTCACACCTGTTGAACTGCCCCATGAGAACAGGCATCCCCAGAGCTACAGCTGTCCAGAGCTGTAATTCTGGGAAGACCCTTAGCCAGCCCATTCTTGCATTTTTTTTTTAAATTAATTCACCCTGATCGGATTTCTTAATTTTCACAATTGAAAAGAGGAGACCACTGTAGATTTGGTAGATCCCCGAATTCCCTTAAACATATTGAATTTTTAAGTGAATATTTTTAAACTCTCTTTCTGTTGTCATACTTAGTAAGGCCCTTGCCCCCCTGACCGTTGTGAAAAAGTCAATGGGAAGAAGAGTTAAATTCGAGGCGCGTGAAGCTTGTTATTAGGCATTTCAGAAACTCCAGTGTAAAGAAAATAAACAAAAGGGACAATGAGAAGGAGACATGGCTATTCTAACGCAGCAGAACATATTATACCGAAACACCTGGTTTTCATTTATCTGTTTATTAGCTTTTTGTATCCCCCCCAGACATGCATACGCACCCACACATGCTCACATGTACCATTAAAAACAAATAAAACCTACACACAATGCTACTAAAAGTTATTGGTAATTATGCTTAAAACTTTCTTTCCCTGCGAGGGCTGTCCATCCTGAGCTTCAGTTAGTCTGATTGTGGGTTTAGTGCAACTGTAGTTTTTACCGCAGAGGCTTGCCAGTGGGTGAGGGCCCTTCAGGAGTGTCTCTAAGTAGCCAATAGCATCGTGGCATGGAGGAAAGAGAGTTTTAGAATGGGAAACACACACACATGCTTTCCTAACAGTTAAATTCAAAGCATATTCTGGAGAAAAGGTATGAAGGAAGGATTGGGGGTTTTCAAGCTGGTTTGGGGGTAACCACAATGTGTAATAAGTGAGTGACTGGGGTCTTTGAGCATTCTGCTTTTTTCCTTTTACAGAGCAGTGTGTCTATTCAACAGATTTGAATATCTGGTAGAATAAAGCGAAGGAATTAAGGAATAGATGCTTACTGATCTTTACTGCAATGATAAGTCATGAAGATGGTTTTCCAAACTGCTCAGCCCTGACCTTTCCCCACTTATATCTAAGAGACAGGACTAGCAGGTGTCCCCTTTTCTTTGCTGGAAACCACAAAGTCAAAACAAGAAATTTGAAACATGACAAACTCTTTACAGTTGGTTTTATGTTAATTTGCAAACCTGTCACCAGCCACCGTTGTGGAGTTTTGTTTTCATTCTGGGTAAATCTCATTTTCCTGATGCCGGTGGGTGACCCTTCCAAAGAATGACCCTTCTTTAACAGATGAATCCTTTTAGCCCCTCCGACAATATTGTGTTCTTTTCAACAACCAGGAATCAAAGAGGAGACTCAGCAGTGCAGTGTTTTCCAAAATGCATCCATACAAACACACTGCACAGAGGTTGGATGTGGGCTTTGGAGGGATTGTTTAAGGCTTGATGTCTGCTTCTGAAAGGAAGGTCTAAATTGTGCCAAAAAAAAGCTGATCTCCCTATCCTGGGAGGGTAAAGATGCAGAAGGAAGCAGAGGCAGAGACTTTCCCTCCCCCGCCCGCATACACACACACACCAGCCAAGAACGGTCTCCAGAAGCATTAGAGATGACAGGATTTTGGGTGAGCCTCATTCATTCATTTATATGTATAGATGTTTGTCCTTTTATTTATATTGCACTAAATCGATTTCCCACGAATAAACTAAAGTAAAGGCATGAATAAAGAAGGTGTAACTAAATAATGTGATATCAGTTATCCTAGCCCAGACACTGGGCTGTGACTGGTTACTCTACTGTCAGTTTGTGTAATTCATACAAAGAACCAGTGAAGTCCATACTGTTTACTTTCTCCTCCAGTGAAGAACGGCAAGTCTAGAGATGAAAAGAGCTATGAACTTGCTAGCTTACACAAACAGGAAGTGGCCCAGCTGAGGTCTGAACCTACATTTGACTGCAGAGCCGATGTCCTTGACCACTACACCATTCTGCCCCACGCACCTGGGTTCAGCTTCTGAATAGTCACTCGTTAGATGTGCACCCTCCTGTGGGTGTCCACACTTTGGGCTTCTGTCTGTGTACAGACGAGGTCTTGTCCATTTCATCTGTTCTAGTTTTGTTCTGCACATTCCGGTCCCTTTCTAGGACCTTAGTGCTCACAACAGCACATCATGTTTCTCTTTCTCCTGCTTTCTAGATCTGGCACCACTCCTTCTATAATGAGCTTCGTGTGGCCCCTGAGGAGCACCCGACCCTGCTCACAGAGGCACCACTGAACCCCAAGGCCAACCGGGAGAAAATGACCCAGGTAAATATTTGCCCCAGGTTCCAACACTGTTGGCTTTGGGTCAAGGCTAACAAAGAGTAAGACTGCAGCATGGCAGGCAGAAGGCCATAAATGACAGTTCACCAACAGAATGACCATTTTCAAAGAGCTCAGGGACCCCAAAGGCCAGAGATCTTGACGGTGCTCACATCCGTACTGCACAAAAACTAGATTTCGCCTCAAAGAGCAAGAAAAAAAGTTAGACGGTTTAAATAAAAACAGGAACATATTTAGGGCTAAAAACTTCCAATAAGTAATTTCAAAATGCAGCAGAATGTAGTAGGAACTGAATCTGTCACTTATCAGTTACTGACAGCCACTTAATTTCTGAGAACCTCGGCTTCTCTGTTGGGAATAGTAATAGTAATAGTAATAGTAATAGTAATAATAGTAATAGTAATAGTAATAGTAATAGTAATAGTAATAGTAATATTTTTCAAGGGATAGATGTGCAGACTAATAATGCAAAAATGATATCATGGTGCCTGGCATAACAAGCACCCACTAAGTAGTAGCAATTACTGTCACTATTGTCTGTGTGACTGTCCACTAGCAAGAGACTGTCCAGTGAGCCAGCTACAGAGAGTTTTAGTGTGGATGAGCTATTAAATGATAGCATCCAATGTCGATCCCACACGTGCCCTGGTCAAGCACAGGGGTGTTGCAAGTTCACTCTAACTCCTAATAATGTAAAGCAGAAAGTATCATCCCAATGACATCAGTGACGTGATTGAAACTCAGGTGTGCTAAGTGGTTTTCCTAAAGCCACACTGTCAGGAGAGGCAGTGCCTGGACAACCCATGGCTTTCCCCCTGAAGAATCATGAAGGTACACACTGCAGGGCCCCTCCATGGAAGAGCATTCGGTGTGCACACCTGCATACCAGCTTCTCTGAGAATCATTTTACCTGGCAAGAAGTGGTGTTTCTGGTCACAGTTATCATTCCCGTGAATTGTGTGAAGGTGGAGACATGACTGAAAACTGGGTTTCTAGCAAACACCGGATATCTTTTTCGCTTTACAGACTGGAGAGTGTGTTAGAATGAAGGCTGGGGACATCCTGTGATGCAGGAGGAAGCTACGGGCTCTGGTTTTAATCTCGTGCCAGAGCTACACAGGTTAAGGGACTGGCATTTATATGTAGCCCTCTATGCCAAAACATAGGTGTTATCTGCCAGGATCATAGCATCTCCCACTACAGCTGTAGGGGCCTGACTCCAGCGATGGCGTTGACCTAAAATTGCATAAAAGCATGAAAAAGATTTAACTGTACCTCCGACAGATCACACAGCCAGAGCTCTTCCCGGTCAGTCTAAATACTGCCTTTTTCTTTATGTCCCTTGGATATTATCTTGTCTTTTTGTTTTGTCTTTGATATTGTTAATAACTCTTAGACAATCTCTCTGAGAGCTCACTTAGTCCAAAACTCTTTTCCCTCTACATTTGAGAACTCAGGAAAAAAGTGAACACTAGTCATCTCCCACCATAGTGAATCCTGTCATATCCAACTCAAGACCAAGACTAGAGCCACAGGTAGCCTCTCCTCACCTTGCCAGTCCCTGTGCACACACCATGGGCTCCTTCCCCAGTCAGGACACCAGTGTGGTGGTCTGTCCATTACCACCTTCGTTTTTCTTTTTCGTGTGACCAGGTCTGCCTTGGCCTTTCTGCCTTTGCCCTTGTGTGTCCAGAGGGTCTGCATGAGGCAAGAGAGTGTGTGTATTCTTGTGTGTTCTTTGTGAGCCTGACAGTGTCATTCACTTAACCCTGTGGGTTCCTTTGCAGATTATGTTTGAGACCTTCAATGTCCCTGCCATGTATGTGGCTATTCAGGCGGTGCTGTCTCTCTATGCCTCTGGACGTACAACTGGTAGGTATCCAGGGGAATGATAACCTTAATCAAATGAATCCACCGAACACTGTGAGATTTGGTGGCTGCAACCTGTGAGTTGTGACGGATGAGAAGTGAGTTAGGACAGAGATGGTCCCCACCCAAAAATAAAATAAAAAATAAAAAAAATAAGAAAGCCTCACCTTTCCAAAGTCAGCCCTGGACCTCACGTCTCTGGCAAGACTTTTCCTATGGTTTCCCTCTTCCTCTCTTTGCATCTTTTCCATTTACTCCAAGCCCTGCCTCAGTTTACCTCTCCCATCAAATACATTCTTTCTTCTTTTCATAAAAAAAGCTTAAGACTACTATCTCCCACAGTCTTTGTTATAATAGAACAGCAAGTGAACATACACACACACACATACACACACACACACACACGTTGTGACTTATGGCATGCTCAATTGTCTCCCAGGTATCGTGCTGGACTCTGGGGATGGTGTCACTCACAATGTGCCTATCTATGAGGGCTATGCCCTGCCCCATGCCATCATGCGTCTGGACTTGGCTGGCCGAGATCTCACTGACTACCTCATGAAGATCCTGACTGAGCGTGGCTATTCCTTCGTGACTACTGGTAAGGCCCGGGGGATGGAAGACAGCATGTTGCTCCCAGGAACTTAGTGGAAAAAGCGCTGTCACCATCAAAATGGGTTACGGAGCCAGGGAGATGGCTTAGCTGGTAAAACCATTTGCTGTGTGAGCCTGATGACCTGAGGTTAATTCCTGAACCCACAGCGAGAGGAGAGCTGCCTTCTGACATCCACATATGTACACTTGAATTCACAGCACAAACACCAATAAACTCAAAATTAAGAATAAATAGACAAATACAATTGATGGCTTAGAGACTTGCCAACAATCAAGCCTGATTCCATAGCACAGAGCAAAGCATATCTTTTCTGTTTTGTGATTGTAAAGTTATTACAGTTTCTTTGAAAGCTGTTATAGACATTGGTGTAGTGGATAAGTTACAGAGCGAACACGTGTTTGTGTGTAGATTTCTAGAGATCAAATCCAGGGTTTTTCATTTGCTAGCCCAGCCTTCCACCACTGAGTTACACCCACAGACCTACTTGGATTTTTTTTTTCACTTCTGCATTTATAAATAGATGAGAAAGGGTAAAGGTAGAAAGGTGTAGTTGGCAATCTTTGGAGACATCTAAACAGAACTTGGCTCCCAACTTGTAGGCTCTGTAACCTTGGACACTAACCGATCTTGCTAAGCTGTAGTCCCTTTATCTGTAAAGTGGCCACAGTCACAGATTCTTCCTTCTGTAACTGCTATGAAGATGAAATACTATCATGCCTGTAGAACACTCTGCCAAGAGTAAGCTCTCAATAATTATTAGTTGTTTTTAACACAGGTCTAGCAGGCAGTGATGTGTGTATGTCATTCATCAAAGCTGATGCCACTCACACTTCTTGACGAGAGGTCAGTGATAGGGCACATAGAAAAATTTGTGTGTCCTCAGTGCCCATGGATCTAATTGCCTGAATTTTAACAAGTTGGGAACTGACCAAATTTTAGGTTTCTGGACATTCGTGAAGCGAATCCCAGGCTCCATGTTTGAGCCCTGCAAACATTACAATTTTCTTTCCCAATATGATATTGAATTAATTCTATTCTTGTTCTCCAAAATACCACCCAAAGACTTCCAAGAACTGTACGCAGTAGTATCTCGGAAGCTCAAAGCACGGGAGTCTCAGTAGTAGCCGCCACCTTTTCCATCTCTTTCTCCATACGGGCCACTGGTACTGGAGCTAACCCGAACTAACATCTGTTTCATTTTGAAAAGTGAAAAATGTATCAAAGATCAAGCTGCTACCTATCTAGTCAGGCCAGCAAAGATCTTTGAGGCACTTTGAAACTCTGTATCTTCTGAGGAGGTGGTTCAGCAGGAGGGCGACACGGAACAGGTAGATTTTTAGCCCCTGTGCAAACTCTAATGTATGCCGTGTTTGTATGTGTTTGACAGCTGAGCGTGAGATTGTCCGTGACATCAAGGAGAAGCTGTGCTATGTAGCTCTGGACTTTGAAAACGAGATGGCGACTGCTGCCTCCTCCTCTTCCCTGGAGAAGAGCTATGAACTGCCTGATGGGCAGGTGATCACCATTGGGAATGAACGCTTCCGCTGCCCAGAGACCCTCTTCCAGCCATCTTTCATTGGTAGGCAATAGGGAATGGAGTCTCCCTGTTCTGTACCCAGCCATCCTTTGGCTAACAGTACCCACTGGCAGGTAGAAGTGAATCAGGGCTTCAGACACAGGAGCACATTTTCAAAATGAGAAGACTCAAGGGAGCCAAGAAAGGGGTTGATATCCCAGCAAATCTCTCTTAAGTCGTAGTTAAGCCAAACACATTCTTAGCATAATGTAAAAGTCAAGCATTATCTATGTTCGGGATTCGCTGGAACACAGAGATGGTTGGGGAAGGTGGGATGAGTGCTGAGAGTTTGAGAATGCTGAGTGGACAGGAAAAACAGACACTTAGAGTTCCCCTATTCCACACTGGCATGGCAGGGTCATGAGAGGGGTTTGCGGGGGCATCCTCTTTGGAGGCCTTGAACCTGGATTTGAGATTCTTCTATTTTCACAATCTTGAGAATGTCATTTAAACTCTCAGAATCTCAGTTTCCTCATGCTACAGGAGCTGGAAGATTTATAGCAGAGTCGTGTAGTGTGCTCAGCCCAATGCCTGTCCAAAACATTCGACAATTCGGTACTGTCATCAATTAATAATCAGGAGGCATTGCCACTATCATAACTAGTTCACAGTGCTAAGAAGAAAGAGGGGATCACTTAGAGACTTATTACAAACAGCCTGCATCAGAGGTCAACAAGAAACCCAGTCCTCTGCCCCATCTCCTCCAAAAAACTGAACATATTTTTCATAAAATTTTCTTTGGTGGCTCAACATGGTGGTACATGCCTTTAATCCCAGTACTAGGGAGGCTAAAGACAGGCAGATCTCTATGAGTTTGGGGTTAACTTGTTCTATATAGCCAGTTCCAGGTCAGCTAAGAATACACAGGGACACACACACACACACACACTCACACACAGACACACACACACACATGTATATCTTTATCTATGTAATTTGACACTTTTCTGACAAGTCTACCATTTAGCCTTGGGTGTTGGAGGTGCAAAATAGCAGCCTCAGAGAGATGGGAAGGCTCTGATCAATGGCTTTGGCCCTACCTTATACAGGGTAACTGAAGGTTTTGCACCTTATCCAAGCCATACATAGAGAGTCTACTGGGACATTGGTGTTAGCACATGGTAGCCTCACCCTGGAACTGCTGTAGTTGAGCTTCATCAGATAGAAAGCAGAAGGGTGTGGAGCATAGCAAGCCCCTTTGGTCTCTTGGACAGTAGTTTCTAGATCATGTTGCATGCTAACCTCACCCAAGAGATGGCTCAGTTACGCCAATGTAATTTCCCATGCTCAACCCAAGTTTTGCCCAACACTCAAGGACCATGGCCTGTGTTCTTTTTCCAGGGATGGAGTCAGCTGGCATCCATGAAACCACCTATAACAGCATCATGAAGTGTGATATTGACATCAGGAAGGACCTCTATGCTAACAACGTCCTCTCAGGGGGCACCACCATGTACCCAGGCATTGCTGACCGGATGCAGAAGGAGATCACAGCCCTGGCACCGAGCACTATGAAGATAAAGGTACCACACTTAGGCCCTCTGACTCAGGAAGCAGGAGAGGGGCATTTCTAGAGCAGCCACAAGCATGTGAGGTATCCTAACAAGCTCCCGTTGTTTGCAAAGAGAGTGAAGCTAAGGTGAGAATGGTTTAAACTTAAACACACACACCTTAAAACAGACTCTGAGAAGTCCTTCCCTAAGGACTGCATGTCAAGAGGGGAGCCACTGCTTCCCGGAAGGTTTGTGCCCCTTTGATGGCATGCACCCTGCATCGCAGGCTCTGTCCTGTGAGGTCTGTCCTGTCCTGAGGACTACAGGGAGAGAGGGAGCCACTGCTTCCTGGAGGGCTTGTGTTCCCTTGATGCCTGTCTAACCAGCAAGAGTCCCCATCACTATAGCTGAGCATGCTGTGGAGATCCATGGAATGAGCCTGGGCGAGGTCAGGAAGTCCCTGTACTGCTTTACAACTTTCTGGAAATCTAAAATGATCATCAAATCCCCTCACCATGGAAAAATTTAAAAAGTGTGGTTTCAAAACACAGTCCTGTGAGGGCCAGTTCTGAAACTGAACCTGATACTGACACAGCCACTTCTCACCATTACCAACAGTCCCCTTGGCCTGTTTTTTTATATAACACGAGAATCATCAGCTATCTACCCTTCAAACTTGTTACGGGAATTAAATAAGCTAAAACCTGTAAAACGCTCAGTACAGGGGGATAGGGAGAGCTCAGTGAATGAGAAAGAAACTAAATGTTGAACCAGAGCTTGTGGGTAGACAGAAAATAAACCCGTGGCCAGCATTTCAGAACACTTCATTCACTGGAACACCCACTGCTAGCCAAGAAACTGAGCCCGCAGCGGAAGCTGGTGCTTCTCGGCTGTGTGTTTGAGTTGCTATGGCGGATCATACCCTGGCCTGATGCTCCGCACTCTGCCTAAGCCATTCACTCAGCCAAAACCAAAACCAAAAGTAAGCATGCTCTGGTATGTCAGGTCTGTACTCTGAATAAGGCCAGTCACTGCAGGGGGTTCATTCCTGAAAGGGGGACTCTGAGCCCTCTGCATTGGACAGTGCACCTGGGTGGGATTCAGACAGCAGAGGCTGGTTTAATCAGGTGAAAGAACACTTGCACAGTAAGTTCTGGAACAATTACAACATCGCTGCACACATGGTACTTCTCCAGAAAGTGCAGGTCCTGCTGAGCTCTCAGGCACTGCTCCTGGAATCAGAGACTTTGTCAAGGTTTTTATGCAGGGGCCCCACATGATGAAGGGCCAGTTTGGAATTAGGGATGCTTTGGCAGAGATTGCAGGTGGGGAAGGGGGCTTGGGGGTTGGGGAGGGGT
Organism: Cricetomys ansorgei; assembly: GCA_026225945.1. NCBI lineage: Eukaryota > Metazoa > Chordata > Mammalia > Rodentia > Nesomyidae > Cricetomys > Cricetomys ansorgei. Next base: position 70,086 of record JAMJFZ010002942.1, on the reverse strand, counting down.
TTCGGAACACAGAGGTGGCATGCGCGGTGTGTGTGTGTAGGGGTGATATAGAAAAGAAAAAAAAAAACCAGCATGAGGCACTTCCTCCTAGCACTAATGTTCTTCTTTTCTTACTCTGACAGATAATCGCCCCTCCGGAGCGCAAGTACTCTGTCTGGATCGGCGGCTCCATCCTGGCTTCTCTATCTACCTTCCAGCAGATGTGGATCAGCAAACAGGAATATGATGAGGCTGGTCCCTCCATCGTCCACCGCAAATGCTTCTAAGGCACCTCCCTGCTCTGTCTCTAGCGCATGACTGTGACTGTTTTGTGGATCAGCCTTCAGTTCCTTTCCAAATCATTCCTATCCAAAGCTTTGATACTTGTGTTTTTTTTTTGTTTTTTTTTTTGTTTTTTTTTTTTTAATAAATCAGACATGTGCTACCCCTAACTCCTAGCCCTGGCCTGTCAATCAACATTGATAATCAGTTGTTTCTGTTAGGTGAGGCTCATTTATGATAGGGTGGCTCCCTCTAGTGGTCAAGGAAGGCTAAGACACAATTAGAATGACAAGTTCCCAGGCAATGGATAAAAATCACTTCAACAGCAGAAGTCCCACTTAAATGATGTAAACAGGATGCATTTGAGAGTGTATAAGACATGTATATATTATACACAACAATATATAATAGTGCCGGTAGGAAAACGTCTACACTGACTTCACAACTTGTTGAGTGACTGTATTACTTTACACATACAGTGGCAGCCTGATAGATGAAAACAAAAATCATTTTACATGTATCTAACATTTGGCAAGCAATATGGTTCTATTCAAATTACATCTTTTGTATTAAAGCACACACCTGTATGTGAATACACATGTGTGACTTTTAATACGCAAATGTGATTTTCAGCTTGCATCAAGCCTTGTGTATCTAACTTTAGCATACATCAAGCCTGTGTTTTTAAGGAGGTTTAAGTTTTCAGTACATTTGATTTTAAAAAGAACATACTTTTGAAAATCCCGAGAAACTATTTTAAAAGTCTCATTATACACCTGGATCATCTCTTCCCCTTCCTTTGATCAGTATCTGTCCCGAAATAAAGCCATGGCCATATTTACACTAAAAAGATAGGGGGGTGGGGGGGAGGGCAATGGCGGTACTTTTCAAGACCCAGTCATGTCACACATCATCCACAGTATGTTCATACGTCATCACTATTTTTCAGTAGTCTTCAGATGAGGAGACCAAGGGTGTCCCAGAAACATAGTTACTTACATGGGGGAGCTACCCACTTCAACAGTTCCTTTGCCCATCAGCTTGGGAAGTTTTTAAAATTTTTTTTAAGATACCAAGATACCAGACATACTGGAGCTGGAGAATTGGCTCTGTGGTTAACAACACTTGTTCCTCTTGCAGGGGACCTGGGCTCAATTCCTAGCACCCACATGGTGACTTGCAGCTGACTGGTCGTGACTCATGTCCCAGGAGAGCCAACGTTTGTCTTCTTCTGACATGCTTGTTAGCACCAAGCATGCACACGGTACATATACATACATGTAGGCAAAATACTCATACACATGAAATAATAAAATAAAGAAATCTAAATACGATTTTACAAATAGCTATATTGTTATTTGCAGCACAATTTATTTCTGATGATATCATTTGGGTACATTAATAGGTATAGATTGAACACAACGTGGCCTCTTTTGAGGCATGGCAATCCAAAAAGGAAACTTCAAAATGTGCAAGAACAATAAATATCAAAGTTTTGGTCTAAAATATATAAATATAAAATATCAGTCACTTCTGGAAACATCTTAAGAAATTCGGCAGCCACACACAACCATGGCAGGTATCTGGCGCAGATGGTCTTAGATTTGGAACATGTCACCTCAGATCCAACACGGTTGTTTTTATATCTTTTACTAACACGTGGCTGCATGTCTAGAAAAGAAAAAAATAGTGTTACATAGTAAGTATAATGTGTGATTCTCTTTAGGGAGGGTATATAGATTTGCTTACTTACTTTTTTCTGAATTTTATAAATATTGCTGAATGGGGATAGGGTCAACGTGATCTAAACATCTGTGTGAATAATTTATACTGTCTATTCACATGGAACATCTGTGAAAATAACCCCTGTTGTTGAGCCAGGCATGGTGGCACAGCTCTTTGAGGCAGAGGCAGGAGGATCTCTCTGAGTTTGAGGGCAGCCTGATCTCATAGGGAGTTTCAAGAGAGACCCTGTCTTAATAATAATAATAGTAATAATAATAATAATAATAATAAATAGTAATAGTAACAATAATAATTATTACCATCCATGTGTAACAACAATCATCATCATCATCATCATCATCATCATCATCATCATCATTATCCATGTTGTATACTCACACTGAACAGCTTGGGGTCCTTGGTGTGAGGATGGAAGCCCTTCTTTTTACATGTGGAAACCTCAAGCATGCCAGCATTGGTGAGCCTAAAAATGCCAGTGCTAAATATGGGGGTGAAAATCAGCACAGAGTTAAGGACTGCCTGGGAAGACATAAACACTCATATTCCTCCAATGGGATGGAGGAAACACAAGCCAGCAATTCCCAGAGAGTTTCACAACTACCCTTGCCATGACCACCTTTAGAACCATTGAACTCCAGGTACCTACAGAACCCAAAAGAGACTGGTTGAGACCCCATAGGAAAGGTTGGACTTGTATTCTCCACCCCAGCAGACAGTCTGGATTTCTGTAATAATGTAATAGTGTTCTTTATGTCAGGCATGTGGCAGCGTTAGGCACTGTGATAAGCACGTCATAGAAGCTATCATCTAGTATCTTCTTATATCAGTTCAGGACAGACAAGCATGAAGGATGAAGAAGCCAGGATCACAGCAGTCAGGTATCCTATGACTTATAGGTAGAATCAGGCCTCAAAAATGTCTGCCTGATTCTTCTGATTGTAACTACTTAAGTATCCAGAATAATGAAAAGCCATCCCTGGTAAAGGATCTATATATAATACAAGGTCAAATAACTGACCGTGTTGATAGTGGAGAGTTAGAATGTTGTAGACACATGCCAAATTATCTTGGGCTGTTTTAAGATTCCTTGAAAGCTATTCACTGTTCACTTTTATGTTTACGATTATCACAAGTTTTAGAAAATATTCTTAACAGACCTTTTACTAATCCCAAAGTAGCAAATGTCATCAGACAACATCTGGTCCCCTAAGGCACATTTTTCCCCCTCTGCTTTGCTGTTTCTGCCAATGTATTTGGTAAATGTCTTGATTTATAACTCTCTTTGTTCTGTAAATAATAAAACCTCGTGCAAGCACTCCCACTGTGGCGTGTGTCTTTCAGGGCAACTTGAAATCATGTTCCCGGGCCACGGACACTTGTATTTGGGCCAAGAATACAATTATTTTCTTTTTCAAAATGAGACTGATGTTTTGTGTTAACTTAATAATGCTTGTATTCCCCAAACTAGGAGAGCTTTGGAGGTAACTGAGCAAGGCTAGTTCGTTCATGGAACACAGAACAGTAGAAATATAATTTCAGAAGTTAACTGAGATAGTATCCCTGTTACATTTTATCTGTGTCACACTAACAGGAGGGGAACTAGCAGTTTCACCTTTGAAAGGAGTTTAGAGAAAGAAAAGAAAGAAAGAAAGAAAGAAAGAAAGAAAGAAAGAAAGAAAGAAAGAAAGAAAGAAAGAAAGAAAGAAAGAAAGAAAGGAAAGAAAGAGAGAAAGGAAGGAAGGAAGGAAGAAAGAGAGAAAGAAAGAGGAGGGGAGGAAGTAAGGAAGGAAAGAAGGAAGGAAGGAAGGAAGGGAGGGAGGGAAGGAGGGAGGGAGGGAGGGAGGGAGGCAGGCAGGCAGGCAGGCAGGCAGGCTGGCTATGGAGCTACAGGAATGCAGGAACTAGCCACAGCCCATCTCTCACCTAAGGGCCTCAAATCCAGTACCATGGCACGGTGGACTCGAGAGAGCCCTCTGGTCACACTTACTCTTTATGCTTTGGGGAGCACACAATGGCGACAGCCTCCGGCAACATAAGCTGATAGGAACAGTGGGTGTGAAGATCCACACTGGACAGGAACGCAGTTTGTGTGGGGTGTGTCTACAATAGAGAAAGAAGGCAGGCTTGTTAGGGAAGTTCTGGCTTTGCTCAGAACTTCTCTTGTAGCTTTGACTAAGTGAACACGGGTGAAAAATGTGTCCTGGTGGGCAGGTGAGACAGCTCGGTGGGAGAAAGCGCTCGGGATGCAAGCCCGACGACCTGGATTAGATCCCTGGAACCCGCGGTGGGGGAGAGAACTAACTCCCTGAAATCTTTCCATACATGTGCGATGGCACCTGTACACCTGTACATATCACACACTACCACCACCACTACCAACAATTCATAAATAAAAATTAATTGCAGAGTTGACCGAATTCCATTTCTACCATACTATTACTTGTGTGTGTGTGTGTGTGTGTGTGTGTGTGTGTGTGTGTGTGTGTGAAAACTATGACTTAGAGAGAAAGTCCCTAGGCCTGTCTGTGCTTTCCTTGTGGGAAACAGTGAGATATTCACTAGCCAGAGGATTTAAATAGATCTCCCATTAACCCAACGAGGTAAGAATCTGACTATCTCAGGCTATACGCAAGGCTCTCCAGCAGGAAAGATGAAGCACCCTGGCCACAGAAATCAGAAACCTGGGGTCTTGGACTGTTTCATATACTTCCAGAATTAAATATAGCACATCACTGGGACTGTCTATGGTTCCTCATCCTTAGAAACCGGAGGAGAGCGTCTCCAGGTTGCTGAAGGTGTTTGAGATTCATCAGTCTTAGTCCTGAAGAATGCACAAGGAGGAAGAAGAAGGGAACGCAAATGAAAGCCCATCTTTGCTAAGCATTCACCCTGCCACAAAGCCACACGCCCAGGAGTCTCACTGTTAAAACATAAAGATTTAGTAGAGGAGCAAGTAAGAGGGCTCGACAACCCATTCTCTGTCTGAGAATAGCTTCTTCCAGTAAAATAGAGCTTTCTACATCTTGGCAGACTAGAAGAAGTGTTCAAAGAAAACTCTGTGCTGCAGACAGCAAGCAGGTCATCTCATAGGAAAGTCACTGTGTTCATCAATTTATTTCAGACTGAGTGCATATATGTAAACATCTGAGCCCTTCATTTCCACCTCAAAGAACCGTTTCTATTCTCATGAGGACATTTCTCCCACAGGAGCATGGCACTCCCATTGCAAAGGAAAATGATGGTGGTGGTGGAGGTGGAGGTGGAGGTGGTAGGTGTGGTGATGGTGGAGGTGGTGGTGGTGGTGGTGGTGATGGTGGAGGTGGAGGTGGAGGTGGTGGTGGTGGCGGCAGCAGTAAATACCATTTGTCACAAAGGAATGAAGAGCTCGGCAGAAAACTAGTCACTTTCCATGATTCATGACACAGCGCTCCCACTAAGATCTGTACCGTTATTTATCCCCATTCTACAGACAAGGAAACTCTTGAGATTAAATAGCACAGAAACTTCTAGAAGTCAAAAGAACCAGTCAAGCTAAGACATTTAAAATTCAAATCCAGGTCTGCCATATCCTGAGTCAGACTTTCTTCCTGATGATGCGTTTATATGGAAGATACAGACCTGGACTGGTTGCTCTTACCATGTGCTGTAAAAACCAGCACAACTTCACCGAGCTTTAGAAAGGTAACATTTGTGTATTTTCATTCAACCACAACAGTTTGATATGGTAAAATCAATTTAAAAATAAAGTCCCGGAAGTCTAGAATAATGACAAGTTCATTATTTAAACAAGTTAAATTCACTATAACATACATAACAGGAAGCACATCTTAGCAAAGCTTTTGATTCTAATTTGAAAATTTTTTCTTTTCTTTTCTTTTCTTTTTTTTTTGAGACAGGGTTTCTCTTTGTAGCCCTGGCTGTCCGGGAACTCGTTTTGTAGGCCTTGAACTCACAGAAATTCACCTGTCTCTGCCTCCCGCGTGCTGGGATTAAAGGGGTGGGCCATCACCGCCCAGGTTTTGCTCTTTTATTTATTTTTAATTTTTATAATTTTCTTGATACACCTTGTGTATGTGCACATGTGTGTGTGTGTGTGTGTGTGTGTACACTTGCACACGTGTGATCTAGTGGTGTATGTACATGCTTACATGCGTGCGTGGATGTAGAGGTCAAAGGTTAACATTTGATGTCTTCCTCTATTGCTCTCCACTGTATTCTTTGAGCCAGTTCTTCCCATTGGACCTGAAGCTCGCTGCTTGGCTAGTGTGGCTGGCTAGCAGTCACCAATGATTGCCTGTTGCTGTCTTCTCAGCACTGGGACTCTAGGCTCACCCTGCAGCACCCAGCATTCTAGGTAGGTCCTGGGGTTCCGAACATAGCAAGTACTTGAACCAAATGACCCATCTCCCCAGGCCTTCTGTACTACAGTTTATTCTGCTTTCAAATGCACTCTACATAAATTCTGTTAGGCTAAATAAAGACTTTAAAACAGCAATTTCCATCCAACAGTAAGGCATATTATTTATTGTTAAATAAACCAAATAGATGACTAGAAAGTTTTTGTTTTTTTTTTAACAATTAACCTCTCACATTTGAGGGGCAGTTTGTACTTTTCGAAGGGCTTTCATATCCTATCTTGTTTACTGATCACATCGAACCAGTGAGAGAACTCATGAGCTTTCCCTCAGTCAATGAGAGAACTTGAAAATAAGGAGTTAGCAGCAGTCCTCACTAAGGACAGAGGGACTCACAGGCGGAGCAGGGGAGTGACATCTCTCCACCCTCCTGAATCACATAGTAATAACACTTAGCAAGCTGTGTGCTCACACTGCTCCTACACTTTTCTACAAACAAATAAAATGCAAAACAACTCCTGCTCATTCTTTAGGGTCTATTACAAGCACCCAGGCTGTACCTTGGGACTTTTGGCTTGTATCTGACTCTGGTGAGATGACTTGACTCTGTCTGCTGTCATCAGGATGATGATAGTCCCTCGGGATTCAAACCAGAGAGATATCGGGGAGGGATGCGGCCTTTAGGAGGTGACTAATTACACTCCTGAGGGCTTTGGGATGGAGGTAGTGTCCTGCTCTTCTACCTCCCACCTCGAAAGGATAGAGCAACAAAGTCTTAGACGCAGAAAGCAGCTCTGATGGCGCCAGTGCCAACACCCTGATGTTTCTCCCAGTCCCTAAAACTGTAGGAATGAAACCTCTGTTCTTTATAAACTATCTCATCTCAGATATTTTACTACAGATGCACAAACAGACAAACACAGAGACCCAGATGGAGCTGTGTAGAGCTAAATAGAAAGAAAAATCCCATAAATGAACTATTAAAAAAAAAAGACGTTTTTTTTTTTTCATCAGTAATAAGTCATAGTTTTTCTGAGCCTCTAGAAAATGTTAAGAAACTCGCTGGCATTATTTCATTTAATACTCACTATCCTATGAAGTCAATTATTACAGTTGCCACTTTGTGGATGATGAAGCTGCTGTCACAGTTAACCTCACTTGCCCACGATCCTATCATGAACTCTTAGCAGAGCCAACTTTTATTAAACCCATGTCTATTTGGTGTCTCAGCCCAGTTTCACACCTACAGTGGCCCCGGAGATGTTAGAACTCAAGCCATTTGTTCAACTCCCCGGCCATTGTATATAAACACTTCTGCTCAGTGGCGGCAGGGCACTGGAGTGTGTGGACCCTCTTTGGTACACACAAACACTGTTTAAAAGAAGCATCACTAGAAAAAGATTTATAATCTAATTTAGAACCACAGCAAAGTTTACACAGCTACTTTACACAGTTAAAAATCCGGTTAAAGCTATGTTAGATTATCTGATTCCATCAAAGAAAGACCTCCTGTCATGTGTTACCTTTCTTAGTTCTGAGTGAACCAAAAATAGCATAGATATCTACTCCTTTCAAATCCAGATGTGGCATATTTATATACAGTTTGCCATTGAATAACTGACTTAGTACCATGATACTTATTACCTCCGGGAAAATCCCAAAAACAAGAAACTATTTAAAATCCAACTAAATTCCTGTATGAAGAAAACAACACAACATACGAAAAATAAACCAAAACCCAAAAGGCCAAACGTACATGAATCCATCCCAGCGTGAGGAGACCGTGTTGATCCTGAACACTGAACAATTCCTCTACGTTCTCCACGTCGCAGTAGTCCGGGCCAGCGGACTGCTTTGGCACGATCACATGGGTAATAGTGAATTCATTATGTGTCTAGAAAACAATCACCCAAAAAAAATTAACAAGCCTTTGGCAGAAGAGACGTCTGAACATGATGCTTCCCTATTGGCTAGCAAACCTCACCACTTTTACCACCCCTCTTACTACACACTAGCACAGTTCAAAGACAAACAGAAAAATGGACTCTACTGAACATTTTGGACATCAGTTGTTCAGAGCCTGAAACCCATTGTAGAAAATACAAATGGGCATCAAGGAGAGCCATGGGTAACGTAGGCTTGGTTAACAGATAATGCCTTGGTATACTAGACCTATAGTGCAAACTGTCTTCACACAGACAGGGCAGGTTTCTTTGGAGGGACAGAGACTAATTTAGCAAATGTGTGGTGCTACTGGAAGGTACTCCTATGAGTTGTAGGGGTTGACGGGACCTTTTTTATTAATTATATATAATTATGAAAGAATTCTTTCCTCTAAGAGTCACCAGCGTCTTCCAAATTAAAATAATATGGCTTTTACAATTAAAAAAAAAAAAAGAAAAGAAACACATTGCTTTCGTTGGGGAGGAAGCAAGGGTGGAAAAGAAGGGGTCTTGAAGTAAATAGGAGGGTTCTAGGTCCCTGGGCTTCGAGGCTCTGTCACCCTCCAGCCTTCCCATCCTTTGTCGGTACCACCCTCCCTCTGGCCTCAGGGTCTCCCTACACGTTGAGCACTCCGTATAAGCCTCTTGACTTGTAATCTATCATTCTTCTCAATATTCTGTTTATAGCATCTTATGGTGTTTCCAAAATTTTAGAGTTCATTTTTTCAGAATGCTGGGTCCACGAATAATGGGAGTACTTTAAGGGAGTCAACCTGTATGATGCTAATTTCGTAAAATCTGCAGCCACCTGCATGCCTCCACCCCGCTCCACTCATCACAGGGAAGCCATCTTATGCAGAGACGATACAGGACCGTACCAGTTTTCCACAGAGGATCCCACAGGTTTCTATTCCTCTTACTGTGTTAGAGTCAGCCAGCAGCAGAAATTTATGGCAAAGCTCTCTTGATAAAGCTACACATCTCAGTCCTTCAACCACTAAATCTAAGACAGAAAGGAGAAGCAAGCTTTAAAAAACCAACAACCAAGTCTTGGATCTTGTCCTTCAGAATTGAATTTTGGCAAGCAACTGAAGTAAAGTACAAATTTCAACACTGAAACTACCAGGTTTCCATATTTTGTTAAAAAAAAAAAAAGCAAAAAAACCCCCCAAAACTCGAGAGGAGAGTAAACATTGCTGAAAAGGAGGGTAAACTGACATATGCATTTCATATGTAAAGTATTGTATTAAAAAGCATATGAAGAGGCAGTATGCTTACACAGTTGCCCTCTGGAACAACTCTTACGTATGTGTGTTTTCTTTGTGCACACTGTAAATATGCCAAGGAACCCAAAGACTACAGTTCACATTCCATAAGACACAGGATGAATATTTCTTATTGCCTTTGCTATCTGTTACTTCTGTCCTAATGCGTATGAGAGATCAGTAGACACAAGAACATTTTCTAGAGACAATGACTAGTCAAGTAGCATGCACAATGGTTGCTTACTATGACTCTTAAATAGGTGCCTCGGGCAAAAAAAGAGTTGGCTATCAGATTTGGGAGACTCAATAGAACTGATATGGCGGTATTTAACACCACTAAACGCTCGTGGGAACCCGCACTGTATACAGGTTAGCTATTGATGTGACTGAGACACCATTAGTCCAGACCGATGTTAAAACATTGCACTTAAGCATCTGACTATTGAGTCAGGGCCTCAGCAACCAGTTTCTCAGTATCTTCCTTCCCATCAGTGTGTTTCCCTTTAAGATGTGTTTGTGTCTTGGGTAAAATACAAAAAAAACGAAACCAATGGCTTGGATTTCTCATTCAAAATCTATTCGGTAACAAAATATGATTGTTCGATCATCAGGCAGGTTGTGTGGGTTGGATTTGTAGTTAGATATAGGAAAAGTCAGATACGCATGCGTGCTAATCACTTACTCTGAACGGCACTCAGTGTGGCCGCTGGCTTTAAGGCCCTGTTCACTGGAGGAGAGTGGTCGGCCAAATCGCTTCCTCCACTTTCAAGAGGCTGGCCCACAAGTGAGCTCCGCAGAGAGGTGTTCTGGTGGGTGGAAAAGCAGGACAGCAGGCTTCCGTCAGTCTGCTCCGACAGCAGCATCGGGGAGCCCTGACCTTGCATCTGGCCCCGGGCCAACTCCTGCTTCTTGAGCTGATCTTCAAAAAACAGGAACTGTTCGGATTCCAGTTGTTGCTGGCGCATCTGAGCGATCCGCCTGCGCTCTGCCTCTATCAGTCTCTGGTGTTCCAACTTTTTGAGAATTTCAGCTTTGTATTTGTTCTAAGAAGATGGTTGCCAGAAGAAAATGTTAGTTTTCAAGACAAAACATCAGGATGAAATTAGGTATTTTCAGTCTTCTGGTGGGGGGGGGAGGGAGACAGGGGGTAAGGGAAGAAAGCAGTTTCTAAATCCATCATCTTTCACCAAAGACAGTACATCAGCTGTTCTCTATAGTCAGTCCCTGGGCTTCTAAATACTAGAATAGCAATGTCTTGTCATCCTGAACCCTCAGACCACTTGGAACGAAGTATCTCACCCCTTAAACAGCACTGCCTAATCTGGTAGCCATTTGATAGATGCTGCTAATTAAATCAAAGCTAGCTGAGATAAAATAAAATCAGGCCCTCGGGCATACCAGGCACTTTCTAAGTCCCCAGCAGCCCCGTGGGCTGGTTAACTGCTGCTGTACTGGAAATGCCAACTACAGCATGTCCATTATGCTGAGACGTTCACTTGCACAACACTCCCTAGAATCTTTCTGCATGTCTATAGAATGCATCTTCTGTTGATACTTTATGGAGAAAGGGAATCACAGAGAAGTGGTTCCCAAGTGTGTTTCACACTTCTTCTATCAGAACTAAACAAAAAATTGGATTACAGATTAAGAATCCCAACACCCAGCCCTAACATAACATCCGGGCAATAGTAGGGTAAAGGGATACAAAGGGCTAATAAATTCCCCCAACTGATGATAGAAACTTAGAGATCAGCTGCTCTAAGGTGGAGAGAGGGCAGGAGACTGCTTACAGCAGCATTTTACACACACAAATCACTCTGGCACTTGCTAGCCTTCGAAACCACGGTCACCCAGCCACAAAGAGGCAAAGCTACAAGTCTATCTCATAAGACCTAAGAATTTGCGTTCTGAATCTGATTAATCTCTCCTTCTATTACCTTTCGATCTTTTTTCACTACGTAATAAAAATCCAGAAATCGGCACCTACTGGAAGAACTATGATGATGTTTCACCCACATGGTTAGCTGTTCTATCTTGGTGGAATGTTGACTGTACTATTTAAGGACTAATTCACATTTCCAAGGCCTACATGATTAAATACATCGAAATCATGCTCTGTTCTGTCTACTTTCTGCCACTTCGGTTCATCTGGAAAAAAAAAATTATCAGCCATCTGGTTCAAGGTTACATTGGCAAGAGTTGGTCAGAAACTCAATTTAAATCACTGTAGGAAATCTATTTCCTAATGTGTCACTTTATCTGATGTTTTAGGAACTGAAAGTACCATATCCTTAGAGCAGTGCTTAACCTGAACATCCTCATGAATTTTTTATTAGTTTTACGTTATTGCATCTTTAATTTTTCATTTAAATGGATATGTTTCAAAAACTCATACAGAAATAAGTACACAAACCATTTTCACAGAAAACATTGAAGGAATTAATGCGCAGATTGAACTTACTTTGCTTTGCAAATACTCTTGATATTCTATGTTATATTTCCTCAGAAGATCCTTTTTCAATTCATCTGTCCTTGGGAATGCAATCTCCTTCAGTTTCTTAAAAAAAAAAAAAAAAAAAAAAAAAAAATATATATATATATATATATATATATATATATATACACACACACACACACACACACACACATCAATTAGTGGGATTTTCAGAGTACACTTTGAAAACACTGGCTGAGAAAGAAAGACAGCTGAAATGCATATTAGAAATTAAGTTATAAGAAGCAAAAATGTGCTTAGACAAATAAATCTATCTATTCCAAAATACAGCTTTTAGCAATGATGAAAGTAAACCATGTGTGCGTGTGTGTGTGCGTGTGTGTGTTCCCCTTTGTAAGATCTATTTTGAGTCCACTAGTTAGATAAGCATTTGTTTAGGTAGGTCCCAATAGAATTCCACATTGCATATGTAAGTCACTTAACATGGACTTTACAAGGGATATTAAAGGGTATCTAGTGTTTACACATATCTGATGTGAAAAACAGCTGAGGAACCTTTCATAATGATTCATATTCTGTGGCCTAATCCCCAAAACTACTGAATTCACATCTCTAGGAAGGGGGAAGGGAACCAGGATCTCAGACAACTTCTTCGGTGATTCTTAATGGAAGGAAAACCCAGGTAGCTGGATAAACTCTAATTGCACCCTTCTTTTTGGAGGAAAAGAAGCAAAAGCCTAGTGAGATTGGTTCATACAAGTTGTTGATGGTCCAGTTAGGACTTGGATCCAAGCCTCTAGTTTCTAGCTAAACTCTCCCACCACAAATTTTTTTCTAGGAAGTAAATGGTTACATGCCACTTAACAACAGAGGTACATCTTCATTTTCATTGATTGTGTTACGATGTGAAAATCACAGGACACACTCAACAAACAAAGATGGTTACAATGTCACTAGGCAGTAGAATGTAATAGGACCACTGCCATCTTTAGGGCTTAGGGGTTCAAACATCATCATGCTGAAGCACATAACTGTAGCTAGAACTTGGGGCTACCTCAAAAATCTCCACTGATTTTCATCCTGTGGAGAAAAATCAAAAGCAGCCAAAATGACTGCTTCAGTAAGTACAGGGAAACAACCGTTCTCTCCAACTCTGGAAGGAATTGTAAAATAATTCCTTCTTTGCATCATAAGTTGATGGAGCACATTCTCTTTTTTGTTCTTCTTTCCTCAAATGTCAATTAGATACCTTGAGCAGCCACAGTCATAACCAATAATCATCTTAGGAAGAAATCAAAATGTCATGCTGATGGAATGGGGTTCTTGTGCTAAAACTCTCCTGAGGACAAGGGAGGAGGAGAGGAAGCTGCGAATCAGTAACGGATACTTAGGGGGCATTGGATCCCACAGTGGAGGATCAGCCCCGTGTACCTTCATGATATCCTGCTTCTCTGGTACCGCACATTGCTGGTAATCTCGATGACTGGGAAGCTTCTCTACAAACAATCTAGAGAAAGCAAAAACACAGCATTAGCATTCCATGACAGAAAAAAAGCCAGAGACGGTTTCTAGCGAGCATTTTTTTAAAAGCAATGATCCACTCAGTAACTTCTTATTCAACCTATGTTATTTTCCACCTACCTTTTCAATAAAGGTTGGTGTGGCTATTATTCTGACTCTACAAGTACTTATACTAAACAAAGAACCGCAGGGTTGTGCTGGTTAGGGTTTTTTTTTTTTTTTTTTTTTTGTCAACTCGACTCAAGGTCAAATTATCTGTGAAGATTTCTCAATTGATAAAATGCCTCCTTCAAATTGGCCCGCAGGCAAATCTGTGGGACTTTTACTTGACTAATGATCAATGTGGGAAGGCCTAGTCCACTATGGGTGGTGCTACCCCTAGGCAGGTGGTCCTGGACTGTATAAGAAAGCAGACTGAGCAAGCCATGAGTCATAAACCAGTAAGCAGTGCTCCCCCATAGCTTCTGTTTCAGTTTCCGCATCTAGGTTCCTACCCTGAGTTCCTACCTTGACTTCCCTTCATGGTGGACTGTGATTAGAACTTTTTGCTGAAATATAAACCTTTTCCTCCTCAAGTTACTTTTGGTCATGGCTTTTATCACAGTAATAGAAAGCAAACTAAGACAGGGGTTAAGGTCAAGATTTCTACATACTCCCTGATTACTCTCATCTTTCTAGGTTCCTGGGTACTTGATCCCCTGCCTCACTTATGTGTAAGATTTTGGAACAATGAATATAAATCTCTTTAATCCCTGAAAAAGACTCAAACAGCCACTCATGAGTCAGCAGCATCACTATCATGTGCTTGTAAAACTCATAACTGAAAGTTCACAGCAAAGAGAGATGGCCACAGACTTTCTAGTGGATTATGATGTGGTAAATGGAAGTTATTTTCGACTGCCCTTTGGAGGACAAAGATTGAATGGAGTTTAAGAGGAAACCACGCAAAGCAGGTGCACTGTTCACAGGGAAAGTGAAGACAGTACTTCTGCAGGGGCAGAAGTTTCTCTTCCTTATTCTACGATGTTTCCCTGGCCTGAAGAATGGTGGCGGCCCATAATAAGTGATCAGTACAGATTTGTAAAGCGAATGATTAGCCTTTCCTTAATAGATCATGGTGGGGTGTGGATCATCTTATACATGTACCTTACAATTACTGATTCTGATGCTTTTAATCACACATACACATCCATTTCACGCCACCTTGTGACAGGGTTCTAGGTCACACTTCAATACTAACACAGCTCCCATTTCTGAAATGAGACAGCTAACGCTTGGAGAAGCTAAAGAAAAGCTGTTAGCTGCCAAAGACTTCAGAAGCGGAGTAAAATCACAGACTCTCAGAACTAATGTGTCCGCAGAGATTTTCCCCCATAAAGTCTCAATTGTTGATGTGTCACTCAGATCTTGGGAAAATAAGTGAAGTAAAAATTCTCACTTGACTAATGGGACAAGAGAATTCAAAGGCTCTGGGCACGCACTAACTCAGAGGTGAGAGTGGCCTTTCTCCTTCATAAGGAGGACGCTGGGGGAGGTTTACACAAAATTGGACCTGAAGGTGGAAAATAAACGATCCATTGAAAATATACTTCAAAAACTAAAACTTTTGGACCATTTTGGCCACAGACTGGTAGCCAACCCACAGTTTCATATTCATTACTCAACTTCCCAATGACAAGTGATTTTTCCCAGGTAGGATGAAGGCAGTCAACCATTCTCTAAATTCCCAAGTTAAGTTTTCAAGCTTATTGAATGAAAATTAAATAATATGTAAATTGTTTTTACTTTTGTCCTTGGTGAAATCATTAAAAACATTTTTTTAAAATATTTTATTCTTTCAACTTGAATGTTTTCAGAATTGCCCCCAACTGAACTACTGAAACTATAAATAAAATAAGCAAAATACAGAATACAGGTATGTTATGATCTCACTTTCATGTGGGATTTTTAAAAGTCAAAGGATATGCCACACACAGTGGTAGCATGCTTGTAATCCTGAAGACTTGGGAAGCAGGGGCAAGAGGATCAGGAATTTAACTTCATCCTTTCCAGGTACATGGTGTCTTCCAGGCAGTCTGGGCTACATGAAACTCCATCTCCAAATAAGGAAAACGGAGAGGGAACCTAGAGAGATGGCTCAGAGAGTAAAGCAAGGAGGAGCTGTCATTTAAATCTCCAGAACCCTTGCAAATCTGGAAACAAGCATGCTTCAGTACAAACATGTTTCAGTTCAGAAACAAGCAGCAATTTTCTAAGAGCTAAATAAAACTCTCAATCTTGGAGGGAAGCTTGCTAAGACACAGGATGTTCTAAGGGGAGGCGAAACCTGTCCTGCAGAGAAGTTCCTTAAGCTTAGGAAATAAACAACCTGACAAGTTCAGGAAGTCCCTGAAACTGACCAGATTGATTAGGTCCCTCCCTTCTTAAGCATGTATAAGCAGTAAGGACTGATAGGAGACACTCTCAGACAAGCTGAGTTACCTAGAAGAGGATTAGACCACCTGAATGGCCCAAAAGAGAAAGGTTGCTACCTGTTGAGCTGCTAGCAAATTGTGCTGTGTGCTTCAGGTTTCCAGGAGTCATGAGCTATCACCCGTGCTGTGGAGGGCTTTTGGTATTTCAGCTATCTTTGAGTAATTTCTGCTCTTGTATGTAACCCTTAACCTATACTCCTATAAGTAACCCCAATAAAATCCATTAGTTCACCAAGTTGGACTTGGGTGGTATCCTTACTTTGATCAGGTCCCCATCTGGAGTGAGCAAATAAATGTTCATGTCTCCCCAGGAACGGTGTCACACAATAAACAGCAACAATAAAAGACAGAGACCCTGTCTCATACAAGTTGGAAGGTGAGGACTGACAGCCGAGGTTGTTTTTTGAACTCCACATGTATGGTGTGGCATGCATGCACCTGCATTCATTCATAAAAATGCACACATACACATAGCCAACACCACACACACACACACACACACACACACACACACACACACACACACATATACACATCACACACATACACACATACACAAATCACACACACTTTTTAAAACACTAAAGGGTACAAAATTTCAGTTAGATGGGAGGAATATGTTTAGAGATCTGGTGGACAACATGGTATCTATAATTAATGAACTATAAACTAGATAGTTGCCAGGACAATGAATTTGAAACATTCTCACTACGAAAAATGGCAAGTAGGTGATATAGTAAATTAATTAGCTTGATTCAGCCATTGAAATGCATATGCAAATAAAAACATCATAAATATACACTATTTTTTAATTAAAATCAATGAAATTAATTAGCATATGGCTTTAAATTAAAACAATAAAAGGTTTAGTTTAGATTTCATCATTATTGATAAGAGATCTTCTAGGCAGTGAAGCTACCATTCTTGTAAGGAAATTCCCAAACCACTTATGTCAACCTTAAAGTTAGGACATACTATTATCAAATGTCTGAGGGAAAATGAGGTATTTTTCTATGGATATTGTTGTGCAGGCTCTTATGCTCAATGTTTTGAAAGCTCCTTTGTGTCTTAAATTATTGCATAAACAAACAAATGCCTTCTCAAAACAAACTGCTCAATTCTGTGTGAAATGGACTACTGAACTACTGTACCCTCTCCAGAAATCACATCTTTTCTATGCTCCCCAACATGTCCCTGCTCTCAAATCAAAAATTCAAAATATTGATGGCAGACGCTACATGATTTAGAGAGAGCAATGTGACATGAAATGGGAAATTCTAGTTGTGAAGAACGATACAGGTAATTTTTAGGTTGGCTATTGAGAACCTCAACCTCTTTCCGATCTTCCTTTCATTCCTGAGGCTCACAGAGTACCCGCTCAATGTCTTCCAATGCATAACGAGATAGATGTCTCACACTTTTCAAAATGGTCAAACTAGTTTGAATATGAAAAGTCTAATAGTATCCAAACTGCTGCATCAAAATATCACATAAATATCATTCCAATGTTCTCATTCTAAAGACCTCGAAAACAAGACTTACGTTATGAATTTGTTGTAAAGGACAAAGGCATTTTCCAGGTTCCCTTCTTCCAGATACACAGAAGCCATCCTCTCCATTTCCACTCCGGACCTGAAGTAGCGGCGTGGGGTGATGTCTTCGTTAATGGAGATATTACAACCGAGCTTGCTTAGGGCCCGGACTCGCTCCTCTGGACTTAGAGAAACATCCGTATGGTCAGGCATAGCAGCTAACTTTTTCTGCAATGCAACATTTAAATCTCTGATTATAATCTTTTCAAGCACATCACTAATTCATGTGTTTTCTGTATCAAAACCACAATACTAGGAACTTCAGAAAACCCTTCTAAGAGATTTAATGATGTGACCAGAGCAAAATCTTTTTACGTAAGCACACCCAAAAAGACACATATCTGGGAAAAATATACACTTTTGTTGGTATAAGACCTCTTCACAGGTTTTAAAGTACAGTTATGTGGCATTTCCTTGGTATGAAAATGTTTTAAGTAACGCACCATTAACCCTCATGTAAACTGTGGATGTTAACTACCCCAAGTCATTCCTGCCAAAGAAGGCCTCCTGTCATTTGATTCTGGGGTTCTCCAGAAAGTTGCTTTCATTAAAGTTATTGTTAGGATTTAATTCTCTCCCATAATATGTCTTATTTAATAGTTTCTACCGTTTCCCTCGGCTGTCACTGAACAAGAAGAAATGACAACAAAAACTGTTAAGTCCTGGAGAAGCCCTTTCGGGAAAAAGAACACCCTCCAAGCCTGTTCTTTTTGTTTGTTTGTTTTGTTTTGTTTGTTGAGACGGGGCTTCTCTGTTGTAACCCTGGCTGTCCTGGAACTCACTCTGTAGACCAGACTGGCCTCGAACTCACAGAGATCCACCTGCCTCTGCTTCCCAAGTGCTGGGATTAAAGGCGTGTGCCACCACTGCCTGGATTAAGCCTATTCTTTTTATACACATAAATCTATTAAACTTCCATGTAAGAACAATTCTTCTGTTATTTAGTTCTCAAGTGAGAAAATGATAATAAATCCTGGAGAAAAGTCTCTTCTATTGCTATCATTTAGTTTTACTAATAAAGCCATTATGCATACACTTGAAAGTGCACAAAGCACAAATATTCAGGGTAATTATTTGTGAGAACAAAGTGTGCTTCAGAAATGCAGATTCAGAATTTTTTTTATGAAGAGCCCAGTAGTAAATATTTTATGTTACTTGTTACAACTTGAATCAGCTCTCCATATGTCAAAGCAGCTGTAAAGAACATGAAAACAAACAAGTCTAGCTCCTCGACAAGGCAATGAATACAGCACTCAGAGCACAGTTTGTTTGCCCCTCATCTGGAGTGTGATCCAGGTATCTGCAGGATCAGCAGCAATGGGGCCTTTCTTAAAAATGCAAATTCCTGACTAGCTCTAAGACAGATCTACCTACTCGGGATCTCTGGGGGTGGCTGGAAACTGATGCTTCAGTTAGTGTTCCCAGAGAGCTGAATGCAATCTCCAGCTTTAGAGCACTTGACCATTTCTTCACACTCCCAGAGTGGAGTTTCTCCAAAGACAACTTAGCTTCCTGTAACCTTCCTTACTCAGATATGGGTAACTTGTAAGCTAAACTACAGTGAAGGTGAAGTGTTTGAACAAAGTCTATAGAAAGCTCTGAAAAAAAAGTTAAATAAGATATAGCTTTATTCTGGCTGTGAATAACAGAGTCAACAGTGTTCATGGGCAGAATCCAGGAGATTCAATATATAGAGTTTTTCTTGTATCAACTGATTTACTTCCAATTTTATGACAAGTACAACACTAGAAATCTGAAAGGACTTTTGCTTCTAAAGGTTTAATATATAACAAGAGCCATAAAACGTTTCTTAAAGTTCCATTAAGCCATAAGGCAGCCGTGCTTCCGGTGTCTGCTGTTACTTTTGATGTAGCAATGAACATGAAAGTTCCTTCTCACTATATCTTATCCAACTAAGTGCCAGGGACTGGACTTCCTCTCTGCAAGATCTCCAGGTATCTTTCCTATGATTCATTGGGCATGTCAGGTCCAATTACAATTCAAGAAATAGTAAGATTTAGTCTCCTACGTTCTCAGAGGAAAGAAGCTTCTGGTCCACATGACCATGATAAAAGGCTACAATTGATCCTCACCTTATACTTTTTGATCTGTTTCCTGTTGGCCAGGCTTTCTGGAACTAGAGACATATGATGAGCAGCAATGCAATACATTCCCTTCCTCCCTAAGTCAGTTCATGCCAAAGTAAAACACATTTCCTTCACTAGATAATAGGAACCAAAATACAGTTAGCAGGAAGAATTAGTTTAAAGTTCTAAAGCACAATAGAGTGACTAAAAACCACAATTTATAATAATAATAATAAATTGTGAAAGTTTCTAACACAGAGAATTTGAAATGACAACTGTCCTGCTTTGGTCTTTGCAGAGTGTGTGCGTATATTGAAATAACAGCCTATGCCCTATAAATGTTTTAAAAAATGAGTCTGTCAGAATTTTTCAAAGGTATTTCCTAACAAAATCCAACATTTTTTCATGATAAAATCCCTGTAGAAAGTACGAATGGAGAGAAGAATCTCAAGTTAAGAAAGTATATGAGAAACCAATAGCCAACCATCATGTTAAACAGAGAAAAACTTGACGTGCTTTTCCAAAGGATTTACACTCCTAGAATCTAGACCCACAGATTAAAAAAAAAAAAAATCACAAATTTGTGAGTGAAACGTTATTTTTAAATCTTGCAAAGATGCCTTCATGAGTCACTTCCTCGAAGGACACAGCCACACAGAAGACTACAAACCTATGAGGAAGTGCTAAGCTTCTTAAAGCAGTTGGGATTCATTTCACAGTTGGTCCTTTCTGTTCTTCTTTTGGGGAGCTTTTCAACCATATCCAAAGTGTCAGTTGGCATGCCTTACCAGTGAATTCACAGTAAATGGCTGCTCCATGCTGTCCTGTTGCAAAGGCAAGGGGTCCACTCTCTCTTCTCAATCACTTCATCTGTTTCAAAGACAGAGGAAAGCTGAGGTCACTTTATGAAAACTCAAGTCTCAATTCCCACATTCCAAGTTCAAAAGGACATGAACACTTTGAAAAACTTACATGACCAGAGTGCCCAAAGAGACTACGGAGGTCTTCTCTAGAACATACAAAACCATGGGTGGGTATGGGTTCTTGAAACTGATCTTCAAAGTGGAGGGATGCAGGGAGTTAGTATTTGATGAGCAGAGAGGATGAAGCTGCTATGTGCTAGTTTATTTAGAATCCTATGCAAGGCTATACAATAAAGAGGGCTTACTTCTTTCAAAAAGAAAAAGACCAGAGTTCTTTATAGTTCAAAAATGCCGAGGCCACCTGACTCTTCCTCCGGAGTCAGGCTGAGTTTAAACAGCATTAAAGCTGCATTTGGCAGAAGTATAAGACAACTCTGTGAGTCCTGTCATTGTGACCCATGCTCTGCTCCCTTTGCAAATAGACAAGACCTGTTCTAATGGGTCTTCTGCCTATGGAACATGATAAATGAATATTGCTTCCACAATTATGTTCCATCGCATATATGAAAGATGAAAATTGATTGTAGCTATATTAAAGCCCCTTAAGCAGTTGGTATTAAGTTAATTGAAAGACAAGTTACTGAGACTAGGAAGTGAGACTTTGAATGGAAGGGGATGCTCTGCTTGTTTTGAGATCCAGATGCCAAGAGTTCTGCAGCTGCAAGAAAGCTAATTCTACCAAGAACCACAAAACGTCAAAGAGGAGCCACAGCCACAGCTGAGCCCTTACCTAGCAACATCCAATTTTAGATCCCTAGTTTGTGCTTAGTAGGACTACACCTTGACGGCAGCCTTAAGATACCGTGCAGAGAATCTAGACAAGCTATGCTCAGACACATGCCCCTCAAAAGTCTGAGATAAGCATAAGGCTGTCTTTAGCCATTAAATTCGAGGAAATGGATATGGGAGTAATAGAAAACCAGCAAGTTGTGTGGCTACTGTCAGGGCGTCTGAAAAATGGAGAAGTAATAGTACAGAAGCCATGGCTGTCACAAGGATTAGATGAATTTGTGAATAAACTCATTAGTTCCTACCCCAGAACCAATATTCTATAAATGTTAAAATGATTATAATCTTCATTTTGCAGTTGAGAAATCTACGTTTCAACAGTGTTAACTGAATAAGCGTGAGATCAAATCTTAGCTCAACAACTGCTAGCCCTTCCTGTGTACATCAGCGTAGGTCAACCTCCCCATCCTCACTTTCCATCTCCTAACCACATTCCTAACACCCTACCAGCCACTTTGGTAACTTTTGAACATTCATCTTCTCGTGTAGGAAGCTGTGGAAGACAACAGTCTCTTAAGCTGTAACGTTCTATGATTTCAGAACGCTCCAATCAGATCAATTACCTTTTTATGTTGTTTTTCATCTTCTACCCAGGGAGATGCTTCAAAGAAAATGACTGTGCCTCCTAAGTGCTAGCCTTTTCTCCCTTGTCTCCAGCTAACCTTGGAGTAAACGCTGAGCTGTCCCAGTGTGGACCTGTGTCACAAGTCACATTGTGAACTGATCACTCTGGCACTGTGGCTAATGTAGAATGCAGACAAAGCTCACCGGGGAATTGCCACTTCTCAGTTCACAGGATAAAAAACACACAGTTTAAGGGCTGAAAAAACTCCCTGCCTGATGCCCTTGCACAGGTCTGTAAACTCAGTGTCAATGGGGTGAAGTCAGTAGGCTCAGGAGTTCAAAGTCAGTTTCAGCTAGAGGGACAGTTGAGTTCAGCTATCGAGAAAACTGAAGGCAAGCCTGGACTATGTGAGACCCTGACCCTGTCTCAAACATCAAAAAAGAAGGGGAAAGGGAGTAAAAGAAAGTGCCAGGGTGAGAGAGGAGGGTGCGAAAGAACAAAGAAAAACTTGCCAGTCATCAGGCTCTGTCAATGCAGAATTATTTCTGGAGATTTGGAGGCAGGAGGATCAGAATTTCTGTTCATGGAAATTCTGAGCTACGCATTAATTTAAACCATGAAGCCATGGTTTAAATTAGTTAATTAAAATGCAGAGCCCTAAAACAAAGATTCTAAGTCCAGGAACTGAACATTTTGGAACAAAGCCCAGGGATTTTCATACAAGAGCTTCTAGAAGATACTTTAAAAAGAATTGCACTTACTGTACATGGGAATGTATCGTGCAGGATTCTCGGTTGCACGCAAAGACCCCAACTCTTGAATTCAGAGAATACCGGCGGGATCGTGTGTATTTCCAGGAAGGCCATGGAAATTCACCTCAGAGACTGCATTTCCAGGAATCCCACACCAAATCTCACAGAAGTCTCACTAGACCAAAACACCACCCTGCTGTCTCTATAGAGCACAAACAGGGGTGTCTACAGCTTCCTCTACCAGCAACTCCTGCAGTGAACTGTTGCTGTGGAAACTATGCGCTGCTGCTGGGGATTTCTATGTGTCTGTAGTTTCCGTATCACAGATGTCCACCAGTTATGCCCAGGTCACATGCCTGCAGCCTGGCTGTAAAGAGGGCTGAACATGTACACAGTCGGAGTGCCACGTTTCTGTAGAAAGCAACGGATGTGGCAAATTTTTAGGGTGGGTGGCCAAACACAAACTTTTCTTTGTAATGAGTTTCTGTCTGTATAAAATGTTTAGTTCATATACCTTAAATACCAGAATTAATGCGCTTGACACAGTTAAAAAAATAAACACTTTGAACTTTCGCACTTAAGTTCATTATTCAGTGGTAGAAACCAACTCCTCCCAAATATAAGGCGAGAGAGGTTCACAGATCGGTTGACCTAGTTTTTGAACGGTCCATTGCTGGAGGGCACTGTTCCTATATGAATTCCCAGTTCTGGGCCTGACAACTGCTAAATAGTCACTACATGACATGCTCTCTGGATTGGTGGCTTTCAAAATATAGACCAGGCACCCCACTAAAGGCCAGCATTATTTTCATGATATTACCGAAACATTTGCTTTCTGGTACATGTGGGAGTGAGCATGCGTGTGGGTTTGTGAGCATATGTGCACCTGCACCCATGAGTGTGGAAGCCGGAGGTCAATGTCAACTATCTTCCTTCATCGATTCTCCATCATAGGTTTTTGAGACAGGATCTCTCCCTGAACGGTGACCTCACTAGGTGGCTGTGGTGGCTGCCCAGCAAGTCCCAGGGATCCTCCTGTTGACACCTTGCCTGTACAAGCCCTTCCTGGTCCAGCTTTTATGCAGGTGCTGGGGGTCTAACCCCAGTCCTTAAACTGACATGGCAAGCACCTATCAACCAAGACATCCGCCACGCTCCATAGTTTTCGTTTTTATCAGTCTCCCACAGTTGTGTTTTAGAGAGGTCCAAGGGGTAAAGTAATTCATGGAACCTTCACTTCGATTGTCTATTTTAATATTCAATACCGTCACTCTTATAGTCTATTTTAGTATCTAATACTGTAAATAGCCCACCTAAAATCTTTTAACCATCTTTAGCAGTGCTTTAGGGAGGAAAAAGTTCAAGCACTGCTTTTCAAAGACTACCAAGCAAATACGCAGCATGAAAACTCGCCATGCTCTGCCAGTGCAACCAGAAATAAAGTAAGCCACAAGATTCTAATGCAGAAAACATAATCAATGGCCAGGTCGCCTCTCATGGTGTTACTGGAGCTTGGCTGAAATAATGAGAGAATTTACACAGTAAGAGACACCCAGCTTCACAGAACTGAGGGCAGAAAGTGTGAATACTGGTAAATGTCCCACAATGCAGTTCTCTTTCTGTAGGTCATTTTCTGTATGATACAGAGCATCCAACTCTTTTCATCTTTGTGGCCACATTCGCCCAGCTGTAGGCTACAGAGTGTGGGCGGAAACAAGACAGTCAAAGTGTGGATCCTGAAAAGGAAGTAACACAGTTTTTGAGTACGATAGGGAATTTTCTCAGGCCTAGGTCTGCGTGACCCGGTACTTAAGACACCGGAAGTGCAATGGTCACCAAGAGTCAACCTGAGATAGTGGTACTTAAGTTGGTTGTCTCACTCTGGTGAAGATTAAAGGTGTGGAACGCTTAGGGGGGAAAAAAACATAACAAAATTAAAATTAAGGGAAGTGAAGAAAAAATGAGAAATTGAGGCAAAGTGAAACTCTCAAGAGCAGGAGGGGAGTAAGTAGCAAGGGGGAGGAAAGGGTTAAACTGCTTTGTCTAGGGAGTTTTTATAGCATTCACTGTAGAAACTGGACACAGACTGGGGTAGTTCCTGTTGAGACTGGTCGGCACTCTGGGCATATTGCAGGTTTAGCTGATTAAGAAGTGACATCTGTCCGTGTTCTTCTGGTCTAGTTGCGGGAGAAAAGGTCATGTTTCGGTCATGAGTTACCCATTCCCTCTCTGACTTCTGCTTTATCAGCCGTTGACCTAGACTGTCTGCTAGCTGTTGGGTCTAGCTGGTTTTGTTACCATCGACCCTGCAGGTGTTCTGGGCTGTGGATTAGTCTGTGCTCTTTGTCCTCACATTTATGTGACTACCTTGTGTCACCATGAAACCAACTCCTATCGCAGCTACCAAGATGTAGCCACAGTTGTTCTTGGCTACCTCATATTTAGGTCCTTGTCTGTGGTCTGAGTCGTCTCTTTCCTGAGATGAGTAGAGGCTTTCTAAAAACTGCCCTTACTTGTCATTCAGTCTTTTGCAATTGGCTGCATTACGGGCAAGACTGTGACTAGGGCAGCAGTGTCCGGCACAAGTTTCTCAAGGAAGGGTGCTTCAAAGGAGGTAGCTAGCCTGCTAACACTGGCCCAGAGCCCTCCTGTCATCTTATCTGGTCAGCCTGGTTATATGATACCCAGCTGCAAGCTCTTCAGTTTCTCCTCTCTAACGTTCCCACCCTGACTGTTTAAATTACCTCAACACATCTGGTCTTACCATAACATGTGTGATAACATGTAATTTTTACCATGAGCCCTTTCCCCTTACTACTCATAGCGAACTAGCTTCCATCTCAGAGGACTGTGCATGACCTGCTCCACCCTCTCCTCCTCCTGCCAGCTGAAGTCACAAGAAGGTGAGACGTGTCAAAAGGATGAGCCATGGCAAAGCAAGAAAAAAAGGAGCACCTCGGTTTGCTTACGCTCAGACAACTTAGAGAGATGCACATTTCTCCCTTGTTGACGATTTTGAGTGATTGTTTAGGCAGCTGGACCGGCATCCTGATGAAGACGGTGATCCAGGAAGGCATGGGCACCATGCCCGTACTAATATGAAAACACTAGTCTGTCTTTGCCTTCTTTCCCTAGCCTCAGCACCTGTCTGGTTGGCCTTTACCTTTCCTCTGTCTTCTCACATATCCCCTAAAAGCAGTCCAGTCTGTAACATCGAACTTACTCATCCTAAAGTTTCAGGCTTCTCCAGAATCAATATCATACAACCTCTCAGACCTACAGTGAGGTAGAGCCTCTTAGGCTGCCTTTGATTGTTATATAGTTAATTTGGCTATTGTATTAGGATTCTCTAGAGTAACAGAAGTTATAGAATGAATATATATACATACATATATACATATAAATACACACACATACATACATATATATCCCACATGTATGTGTGTGTAATATATATATATATATATATATATATATATATATATATATATATATATGGGATTTATTGGAATAACATACAGACTGCAATCCAGCTAATTCAACAATGTCAGGCTGTGAACAGAAAATTCAAGAATCCAGTAGTTGCTTGGTCCACAAGGCTGCATGTCTCAGCTGGTCTTCAGGGACGGATAAGGTAAAGACAAGAAGGCAAAGAGCAAAATCTTCCTTCTTCTATGTCCTTATATAGACTTCCAGCCAAAGATAAGGCCCATATGAAAGCTGTGTCTTCCTGCCTCAATATCTAGATTAAAGATGTGTATCTTCTAGCTTCAAGATCCAAATTAAAGGCTTGTGTCTTCCTGCCTCAAGATTCAGATCAAAGGCGTGTGTCTTCCTACCTCAAAGGCCCAAACTAGAAGTGGATTCACACACTTTAAGCCAAGCAGAAAATCTCTCACGGGTATGCTCTCCATTTCTGGATTGTAGTTCATTCCAGTCAAGTTGACAACCAAGAATAACCATGTACAGTTGCTTATAGTAAACTTGAACATTTAAGTCAGTTATTACTATTTAAAACTAGAAAGATTTCACATAAAAATTCTATTTTCAGTTTCTCCTGTATGTGTGTGTGTTTGTGGAGTATGCATCTATTACTGTTCCTGTGTGTTCCTATGCATGTGCATATGTGTATATGTCTGTAGAAAGCACAGATCAGTGTAGGGTTGTCTTCCTTTATTGCTCTCTGCCTTACGTTTGACACGGTCTTTCACTGAACCTGAAGCTCATAGATTCAGCCAGACCAGCTGGCCAGCCCGGCCTTTGGCAGAGTGAGTGCTGGGAATACGAATGAATGTCTTCATATTAGAGTGGCAAGCTCTTTACGGACTGAGCCATCTCCCTAGACCCAGATTTGTAGCTACCAGAGACTCTGGCACCAGTGAGCCTAAGATCTGGCCCTTACAATACTTAGTTGTTTCATTTGTGAATTGGGGTCAGAGAATAGAAGCAAAGACATTTTTATTCATTTATTGCCCAACAGGAGAGAAGGCAAGCAACTTACATGCTAAGATGATAAGCAAATGGTACTTCATAGAAGGAAGTAATCCATGTAACATTAACTCAATAGGAGAGCTGGCTTGAGGCTATCTGTTCTAACTGTTCACACTTTAGCAGATAACACGGGGAAGACGGGCTGAAGATGACTTCACGTGCTGAAGAAGATAAACATTGCAATTGGTAGAATCAGAAATCTACTGAAGCAGAATGTCAGAGGCAGCAGAGAAACATTACATGTCACATAGGAAGAAAATATAACCATTGTTCAAAGTGAAGGTCCATCTTGCTAGCAAGCACATCTGTACTACACAGCCCCGTAGTCAAACAAGCTGGACATGGACTTGGCTCTGACATCTACTTGTTAGCAGTGGTCCTTACTGTGTCCTTTCAGGCTCACAACCTCATTCACAAATGGCCTGACTGCAGTGTTCTCTCACTTACAGCTGTTTGAGAACATCTATTAGAAATGGTTGATTTAGTCTCAGTCTGCTCCTTAACCTCAGCCCCAGTACAGTCCACATTCTTTGGATTTGATAACATCCGAATTTACAGCCAAGATGCATCTAGCCTGTATCCTTAGGGAGTTTCTAGTGCTCAGGAACATCTGCCTTCTTGTGTTAATCCCTAGCTCATTTCCTCACACAGCCTCTAGAAAATGTCATCATTTTCCTCTTAAACTGACCTTTCTGTGATTTGTAGGGAGCCTCAGCTTCCTGCTGATCCGGACATAGTGCATGTATTCACAGCGAGTACGGAGAAGCTGAGCCTTGTCCCAGAGGATCAGCTGAGAAGCAGCCCCGTGAAGGAAATGAGAGGTCAACTACCCAGAGTGCCTCTGACAAAAGTGGCCTCATCCGAGATCCTTCTCCAAATGTCTGTCACCCACTGGCCTCTTGTTGGAAGGACAGTTGATGGTCCTTCAAACCAACAGCAGCAGCCTCTTGGCATTTGGTTCCCAACCCATTGTCTCTCGATCTCAATTGGCTCCCCAAACCTGTAGATGATGCTGTGGTTTTGTCTTTTAAAATGTGGAGCAAAAAATGACAAGAATGGACAGACGAAAACATCTGACTGGCGTTCTGTGACTTCTTTTAGTATAGTCCCCTTCCTCTCTTACTTTCTCCACCCTCCACTCATTTCTTGCTTTGAGTTCTCTCTTCTTCTTCTCCTCCTCCTTCTTTTCTGTTTGTTTGTTTGTTTGAGACAGGATTTCTCTGTTATAACCCTGGCTGTCCTGGAACTCACTCTGTAGACCAGGCTGGCCTTGAACTCAGAGATCTATCTGCCTCTGCCTCCCAACTGCTGGGATTAAAGGCAGGCATGTACCACCACCGCCCAGCACCACTCAGCTCCTCCCTGCCTTCTGAAGAGAAGGGATGTTCGAATATAGGACCTCACACGCTGGACGAATACTCCACAACTGAGCTACACGTTCAGCCCAATTTTGTGATTTTTTTTTTTTTCCCCGCATCGATTTACTTAATTTTCCTTTCTTAAAAATACACTTGGTTTTTGGAGGAGTGGGGGTGGGGAGGGGTCTTAGGCTCAGAATCCTGACCCACTGTCATCCATAAAAGCAGTATTTCCCAAAATGCAGAAAGGAATCTACCAGAGAGTGAGCAGCCTCCATGGAGACTTCACACTCAGGGAAGAGCTGGAGACATCTTCATCCAGAAGTGTCCTTTTCTCTCCGAGTGCCTCAGTGGCCTATATATATAGATGTCATATATATATATATATATATATATATATGGATATATATATGGATAAGTCAGATATATGTGGATATATATGGATAAGTCACTGAGATGCTGTCAGGGTGAAGGGGACAGTCCTGCTCATGCCCTCTGCCTGAGTCTCATTTCTCACTGGCCAAACCAACAGCCTTTCTTGTCCCCCTTTTGGTTAGAGTTCATTTCCCAGGAAAGACAGGGTGCAATTAACTTAATTGGAGATGCAAACAGGAAGTTATTGTAGCCTAGGCCTTGAGCTGCAATGATCTAATCTGTTGAGAAGGCTACTCCCAAGCGACAGAAACACATAGGAGGACCTCCTGAGTCAGATTCTTAAAGTCAGGGACCTGCTTTTTTTGTGAGGAGAGTAAGCTAGATGCAGCCCCTCTATCCATTTAGAAAGATTTTAGGGACAGAATACTTTTATTTTCTAAGAATATTTGTGTATAATACCTACACAAAATGTGCCATGAGCCAGCTGTCATCTTATCCATAACAAAATAAGGGTAAGGTAACGACAGCACGCACAGCTATAACTTGCCAAGTAATAACTGAATATTAAAATTCTTTATCGTCTCTAAGTCTTGGAAATCCCAAAAACACTACCAAAGAACACATTTTCCAGAGATGAAAGAACGCTCCAGGGAAAAAAAAGCGGATGGAAACAAAGAGGTAAGATCAAAATTCACGGGGGAACCAAAACCATGAGAAGCAGCTTCTATTGAGGGTTTTTGTTTTGTTTGTATTTGTTTTCTGTATCTACTAGGCAGTACACATATGTGAATACCTACTGGGTGTCTATCTGCGTCATCCCTGAAGGTGTGCTCTAAGTTAAACATTCTCCCGCAGAGGGGTTTGGAGTCAATCAGTCAACAAGACTGGAGGTGATGCAGAGGAGAGTAGTAAACACACCACTCTTGGGGAGTGTTTATTTGTTTCCTTATAGATTTACCTATTTTATTTTGATGTATATGAGTGTTTGCCCGCACATGTGTATGCACACCATGTGAGTGCCTGATGCCTGTGGGGTCAGAAGAGGGTGTCGGATCACCTGAACTGGAGTTACAGATGGTTGTGGATGACTATGTGGGTGCTGGGGACCAAACCCAGGTCATCTGTGAGAGCAGCAAGTGCACTTTAACCACTGAATTAATACAGGGATGATAAGGTTGATGATGATGACGATGACAACGAGTGTGTAAGATTCAGCTATTTCTGAAGGAAACAGTTCTGACATATGGTTACTTCTTCGTTGGTGTAAAACACGAGCATTAGCCCTCTCTTGATATTTCATTTTTATTTCAAGGTATCTGCTGGTAGCAATGCTTCCTTCTTTTCTACTTGACTCCGTTAATCTGGGTTTAGAAGAACTTCCAACTTCTGACTGACAGTATTAAATTCAGTCCTTCCTCTCTTTTAACCTGTTTCGTATTGCTAAATTTCTTTTAACAAACTATAGCCCAAGTATAGATTTGAAGCAAGCATTCCCCTATGAATGAACTATTAGCTGACTACTCTGAATGTGCTCCATGAATGTTAATCTTTTTGCTCAAAGGCTATACTTCCTTTTTTCCTTCCCTCCAATGTCTTCTAGGTAAGAGCCAGATGACGTCTAGGCGGGGAGGGTGCTAAGCAAGGACTATCTGTCTCCTTTACAGTAATAAACAACAGCAAGACAGCTGTCGTGATGGCAATGGGTATTGTTAATACAGAGCTTCCTTCCCTAAGGGAATAGTGCATTGACACACATGATCTCAGACTGCCATGAAGATAGCCTGCTCAGATAACAGCCCCATGAGCTTACACATTAGACCTGGAACCCATGGTCGGAGCACCTGAGTTCAAATCCCAAGCTTTCTAAGAGCGAGGTGATGCTTGGCAAACAAACAGGACAGTGCTCACTACCATTCTCTCCATTTTATACTGAGAAAACAGAAGCTTCTAGGAGAGACAATAATATTGAACGATGATGGAGGAAGGAAGCAAAACAAGGAGCCTAGGAGCGCAGAGTTCAGTCGTAGTCATAGTCATCGCTGCAGTGATGCCAGCGATCCACCGGCCTTAGAGAGCTAACGGTGAGATCCAGGGCAGGGCCTCAGACAAGAATGACAGAACCGACTGCAGAAATGGGGCTTCAGTGTAGCATCACAGATATATGATTCATAATCTCTGGGCCCCAGAAATAATATGAGCATTCATTCACATCTTTTTTTTTCCCTTAGGGAGAATGATTCGGCATTTGTGCCAGGCCACCTGGTACATACAATTAAAGGAACCCAAATACACAATTATTCTAGCAGGGCACAGCTCGATTCAAGATAGTCACTGGGTTTTAAAACAAATTCTAAATGTTACGGTACTCAAAAGGCATTCATAAGATGATAGACAGACTTACTAGCAGGAGAGCAATGCTGTTATCCTGAATAGGTGGGATTCTGAGGTTTTTAAACATAACAATTCAATTAATATTCACTACAAAACATTTGGTAAATAAATTTGAATGTCAGGAAGATAGATTTTTAAACACATTTTTCTAATCATAAATCTATTCAGGATGATAATTTTGCTCTCCTATTGGTAAATCTTACACACACACACACACACACACACACACACACACACACACACACACCAGAAATCATTCATTTCAAATAAAAGCCATTATCTTACTATATATTGTAATATGCTTCCCTTTATTCCAAATTGCATTTTCAAAAATACTATTCAAAGGTTCTCAGTTCAGAGAGTCCATTTTTTAAAAATGACATCATTTTCCTGCTTGCCAAGTTGACTGAAGCTCTGAGATGAGGCCAGTCACTGGGCATGATTTATTTCCTTTAATTTTCATAAATTTCCTAAGGAGCGTTCTCCAACATATGACTTTAGTCTGACATTCCTATTGGAAAGCAAACAAAACAATACCAAAGCCAGATATCCTGAAGTGTCTGTCCACTGCTTCTCCAAGGCTCTCCACCAGAGGATTCTGCCCTGTCCCATGTGCGCCTGGGAGCAGTTGCATTTGTTTGGTTTTGCGGTAGATGAGTTCTCCCATGCAGTGGACAAAAAAAGGAAAAAAAAAAAAATTCTAAAAATGCCTAGCCTTCATCAGCTGACGTTTCTTTAGAACATACTTATGGTTTCCATGAAATAGAGGGACTGCTCCTTTTCCTCACCCAACTCAAACACCGATGTCCCATCTTTGCACTTGACATGTCCTTACCCTACAGAATACAGTGCTTTTTCGTGGCTACCATTGAATTTGAGCTATAGCTGAATTTCTTCATTTCCACCACAGCATCCGACTGTGACTTCTCACTCAGTATCATCCAATGAGAAACATACCTTTCCCACAAATACTGCCTTTGCCAAGTAAATTTATTGATCCTTTCCTTTATTCAACAGTACTTCTTAAACTCTGACTATGAACTAGAAAGTAGTAAAACAATGAAGAACAAAAACACAGACCCAGAGGAGCTTTCTGGCCTTATGATACACTAGGGGCCGGGGCCATGGCAGAACAGGTAAAAGTGTTACACAATTGGGTAAAAGATTGTGGCACCTACTACAAAGTCAACATAAAAGAATCAGTTAGAATTTAGCTTTTTTGTTTGTTTGTTTGTTTTATTGAGACACAGTTTCTCTGCTGTAACTCTGGCTGACCTTGAACTCACTCTGTAGACTGGCCTTGAACTCACAGAGATCCACCTGCCTCTGCCTCCCAAGCACTGGGATTAAAGGTGTGCACCACCACCACCTGGCTAGTATTTTTTTTTTAAGCGAAAATGTAACAAAAGTGATGTTGTATCCTTGGTGCATTCAGAAACATGGCACTGGAAGCAACCAGATACAGTGAGATGTAGAAACATAAAGACGTTGAAAGTGGCAACACAGACGGGGTGCAGAGACATGGACAAAGAGTCTGTAAGCATCAGCATAGACAGGGGTGGGAAAAGTCCTTGCTCCTTTTGCTTCCAGTCAAAAAGTGAAGGAGCTTTTCTTCCACCTCTATGAACAGCACTGATACCCAGTCAACGGCACAGCACACAGCAAACCCTGGAAACCTTGCATTTGTCCCTCCCTCAACCCCAGACTCCAGCTACCAACTATACCTGCAGATTTGATTTGCTCTCCAAAATGTCTCTCAAGCCTGCTTCTTGTCTGGAGGCTCCTTAGTATCTGCCACTTTCTCTGTCCACAACACTGGAAGAGCCACCATAACTAGATCTATCTGTCCCTACCCTGCTATTCTCTGATTCAATGTATGTGCTGTGGCCTCTTAAATATCTGACTGGGACATTGTCATTTCTTTGCTTAAAGCTCATTAATGGATTTCCATTGTTAATATCACAGGGTAGTCTCTTCTTACTTACAAAGCATGTTTTAAGATTCCTCCATGGATGTCTGAAACCACAGATAGCTCCAAATTTTGCACATATGCTTTCCCCCCCGAGTATGTGTATATAGGATAGTTTAACTTATAAGTTAGACACATAAAAGAATGACAACATACAGCAATTGTAAAAATATATAAAGGATTGAATGAACATGCAAAGTTGGCTGGGTAGGGAATGGGAGTACGTCTGGGAGGAGTTGGGGATGGGTGAATATGACCAAAATAGATTGCATGAAATTCTCAAAGAATTAATAAAAAATATTTAAAGAGAGATTCATGAATCTGGAATTGCTCTCTACAAATATTGTATCCTACTCACTCTTTTTCTCCTTGGTCACAGGTAGCTGAAACCAAAGAACTCAAATGCCATGGGTAAAAAGGGACAACTGATTATCTACAGCAGGTCCTGCAAAGGTCGTTCTGATCCAGTGGCCTCTTCACTAGGCGCCTCTCACAGCCTTACTCCACATACCAGTACCTCCAGTTACCACGACGTGTCCTGCAAAGTCAGTGCAAATACACCCTACCGTGATCTGTCTATATTTCACCTTCCTACTCATCCTCCCAGTGGAGGCGTAAGCATCTTTCCTTCAGGTAGGATGCTTCTGATCATCAGCAGGTTCCTCTGCACTCTTGATTATACAGAATGGAATAAACACCAGATAGGCCAGAATCAAGGGATTGGCTACAAAATGTAGTGTAATGTAAATGTCAATGGAAACAAAGTACAGAAATTTTGGATATTACTTCCACCATCCTTGGCAATCTGCAACTGTTTTTAAGTGAGCTATTTTAAATATTTATAGTAATTCTTTGAGAATTTAATGCTGTGTGATTTGATTGTATTCACCCCTTAAAGTCCTCCCATAGCCACCTTCTCCACTTTCACCTCTCTACCCATCTAACTTTAAGTCCCCCCCTGCCCCCATCAACTCCATTCTGTGTTACCCTACTTACTACTCTTGAGGGTGGGGCCTGACCTGGAGTGTGCCCAACTTAACAGGGGTCACATCGGTAAAGAAAGCAGACTCTCCCTCTCCCAGAAGCTATCAAACGCCAATAGCTCTTCAGCTAGTGCGGAGGCATCATGCCTACTAATGCTCTCCATGCTTGCATTTATTTATTTACCTATTTATTTGGGGGGAGGGGGTTCTGGCTTGAGCTTGTGCTAAAATGAAGTATTTTAAACGTGTTTAAATAGAATCTATTTAAGAAAAAAGTCAACAAGCAATATATTAACAAAGTAAAATAACACTTGCATCAGTTGCGGCCCCTTTAGCTAGGTTACATTTAGTTACCACTACACCAGATGAAACAGTTGCAGATCAGCAGAGAAGAGACAGTCTTGAGTAAAGACGAGCAAGTGACATGAACAAGCTTTCAAACAAATATAAACAGCTTACATATGAAGTGGAAAAAAAAAAAGTTTAAGCTCACTAGGAATTTCAAAAAAACCTGAATTCCAACAAAGGGCTCCAAGTCAGTAGTAGGGTGTTTACTCAGACTGCTCCGAGTACAGGGGTTGGATCGCTGGCACCCCTAAAAACAAACTGAAACTAAACTTGGTAATTTAATTTACTTGATTGCTGAAATTCACAAATTCACATAACTGATCAGATTCAATATCGATGATCCTGAAGAACATGTTCCTGTTGACCAAGCAGTTTTAATTCAAAAATTGTTCTTAGATTCCTTGCCTAAACACAAACACACACACATACACACACACATTTTTTTTTAATATTAAAAATTTGAAATAAAAATAGCCATCAAAAGAGAATCATTTAAATGAATCTGACAGAAGAAGCCATTAAAGAAGATTTAAACGCTTGCATATGGGACCATAAATCTGTCCAAGTTAGAGCACCCAGTGAAAAGAGCAAGGGTTGGACAGCACACTGTGCTTATAGTACGAATGCATATGTATATTTAACTCACACTGGCACTGGAAATAAAAGCAAAGGTACACAGCTGAATTTTGCTCAAATGCTCCCTCAAGGATGGAATCAGGAGAGACCTTTGATTTATTTTCTGCATAATTTGCTAAACGTACACATCAGTTTGTGACTGAGAAATCATATGCTTTCTGAGCCTGTAAGTTCTGAGTGGGTTGCCTGAGACTTGACTTCTTGGCTAGTCAATTTCTCTGTGTGAATATAGATGACTCAGCAGAATGATGTTAGTGTTACACACCGTGACATCCACTTGCTGGAAAGAGGGATTTCCTGGCCGTAGACACCTGGGAACACAGAGATGGAGAACTCGAGGGCAAAATCTTCAAAGATGGCCCTACTAAATACAGAGTCCCAAGCCCCTACCTCTGTTTCCATCTGTCTCTTATAGTGGCAAGCCGATATTTTACTACGGTTCCTGTTTCTACGTGGAGTACTATGTGGCTCAGGCTGAAGGATACATTTATCTGTATTACATTTAGTCCATTCTCCGTTCAAATTGTGCAGTTGTGTTCCCAAAGATTTAAGCACCTTGGCCAGCTCTTGAGAGTTCTCTTGGTCTGGCCCGCTCCCCTCTGAAGCATCATTTGACTGCTTTGTACTTCCTACTGTGTCTTCTGTAGCCTTCCTTTGATCAAGCCTATCTCCCAAATGCTGAGCACTCAGGACATCTGACATCATCTCTTCAAATGCCTGCCAGTTAACACTGAGGGTTTGTGAACAAAACAACACAAACAACACAACAAACAACACAACAAACAACACAACAACAACCCCCCCAAAAAAAAACCAGATATCATCAAGTGCGTGAAAGTTACGGAATCATTCCATTCTAAGAATTCCAAAGCAGCCCCGAGGGTTGTACTGCTGTGTGTGGTTATATGAAAATATATATTTAAGTTAGAAGGAATACATGCTCAGAAATAAAAGCAGAACTAAGCATCTGGATATGTTATTAGACCTGGCTGTTAGTTTTGTTTCTCTAAGTACATCATAGTAACCACGGAATCCAGCTCTTGTACAGCCTGTTAGACAGGGGCTGCCAGACTCCACTCCAACCTTCTATGCAGGTTGGAAGCAAGACACTTTTAGACTAACTTGAGGATGACCTTCAGTCCGTACTTGACAATACCGTATCTGATGAAGGAAAATTGACTATGTACGTGATTAGAACATGACAGTCGGTCACATTTCTTTCAATATTTACATTTTGATATTTTACTAATTGGAAGAGCTAAGTTCTGAATCCACCTGATTCCAAGTTAATTTTAATTTTGTGTATGCACTTGAGTTTTGCCATCGATTCAGGGCACAGTTTCCCTGAACCACTGAACAGAAATCCCAGCCATGAAGGGCTCTTTCCAGGCTTCTCCAATCCATTTCATTTCCTGGCTCCACTCTTTTAATGTTAGAGAAAAAAATTACAGGATAATTTAGAGACAAATCTTCTGAGGACAAACCAGGTAGAAAAATATCTAGAGTCAATCCACCATTAGACCAAAGCACGAACACAGGGACAAGGAAGAGTTAAGCTTCTTTTTAGCTACAGACATGAACAGCACTGGTTAAGGGACGTGGCTTTAGCCGTAAGACAGAGAATAATATCCTGTCCAGGAAAAATGAAATCACAGGCTGAGTGGATAAGAGCAATTCAACCATAATCCCATTACCAAATGTAGTTTTCCTTCT
Source organism: Cricetomys ansorgei (assembly GCA_026225945.1). NCBI lineage: Eukaryota > Metazoa > Chordata > Mammalia > Rodentia > Nesomyidae > Cricetomys > Cricetomys ansorgei. The sequence continues at coordinate 33,094 of JAMJFZ010002942.1, read as the reverse complement.
GCTTTTAATTAGAGGTGCATGGCTGATTACTGTTCAGCCATTTGAGTTTGAGACATAGTGTTCTAAAAGGGACTGTATCGGGGCTTCTGTTTGAACATAGGCACATGCAAAACAGGAAGTCAGTGCACATGGAGTCCGAAAAGGTTAAAATGAGTCATCATGGCCTCCTGTTTCCAAATTAATCCAATGAATCATTAAGTCAAATCACCAAAGCGACTGATCTGTGTGATTCACTTAAAGTTACTACTCACAGGAACCTTTGCCAAATCTCCGGTTCAATTACTGGGATGCGAGGAAAGCATTAGTTATGGCAAATGTTTAAAAACCAAAACCCCAAATTCACCAAATCTCAAATTCTGTCATCTGTAATCAAGCTTTAACTCAAGAAATTAAAGAGTTTTTTTTTTTAATTTTAAAAAAGAAATGAAACTTGGGTTAAATAAAGAAATATCTAAATCAAAGCAATCAGATGATATTTAAAATGTCTCCAAAAATATAATTCATGGTTTATCGAGAAGCTTTATACACAACCAAGAAAAACTTTCACCTGCTTAGGAAAACACGGCTTTGGCACTGGAAGTGGACAGCTCATTGATCAAGTCTGAGTTTAACACATGAATCCCTGGGTTAAATCCCAGCACTAAAACAAAACAAACTGAAAACTAGCTATTAGCTATAGACTTCTCAAAGTTACTTAAGAGAACAAAACTTAAAAGGCTTAATGCAATGTTGCAAAAGTGCTGAAATCGGTGATGGCAGACTAGATCCACGTAGAGATGATCTGAAGGAACTAACAATTTCCACTCTTCGCCACCCCAGCGAGCTCCCCACCAATAATTAAAATCTGATCTTGGAGAACTAGATACAGCTGCTTAAGTGAGTGAAAGAGCAGCTACAATTTACTTGGCCTGTACTCTCCAGAACATTCTGCACAAGCTAAATAAAAACCAGAAATACAATCATCACTACATCATGCTTGGAGAGTGCGAGCTGTCTGAGATTCTGGACCCCGGAGAGGTGGATGGCAGAGGTCCTCAGAGTACTGACAGTCGATACTGGACTCAGAACCGGCTGCACTTTTCAAGAAGGCATAGCCTCCCCATCTCAGGCACAGTCACTGAGTATAAAGGTAGATGTACGTGTTGTGTATGTCAACTGCACTGAGCAGAAACGTAAGAAAAAACTCATTTTAAAGCAAATGTGAAAACACAAATTAGAACCAGTGAGATGGCTCAGGTGGTAAAATTATTTGCCACTACATACTGACTTGAGTTTGCTTCCCAAGACCTATAAGGTGGGGAGGGAAAGAACCAATTCCTGCAAGTTATTTTCCAAACTCCATATATGGACCCCAAGCCAGCATGTGCATATATATATATATATTATATATATAATATATATATATTCTTAATGAGCTTACTAAAAACATTTTCAAAATACTAAAACACCAAGGAAAAACAGCCCTCCAAAAAGTACAATAATCTGGGTACCAATTCTAAGTTGGGCATGATGAGTCTGTATTTGATTTGAGAGCTATGAAGCTCCATGAGGACAAAATGACACATATCAACAGACCATACTTGTCAGTGTTTCTAGCGGGCAACGTGTAGTATAGGAGACAGGGAAACATACACATAGAGAGAAAGCACATAGTTGAAAGCACATAGTCTGGGTTTGACTCCCAGCTATGTCATCTGCTAGCTTGTGGCATTAAATCCCTGACCTCTTTGCACTTCAGTTTTTAAATATGCAAAATGATGTCTACTACAAATAGGTGTTTTATGAATATTAAAAATAGCAACAAGTACACATAGCTCTTCATTTGTATCAATCCTGTTTACTTATACACCTTCTTATTCATGTCTTCCAGTTAAACTCTTAAACTAAACTCCCAATTGAAAGATGAAGCAACTATGTCTCAAAGTGAACAACTTGCCCAATGACACAACTAATAAGTAGCAAAATGAATTCACGTTTCTAACCACCCCACCATCCTTGAGATAGCATGACATGTAACTAATATCTATTAATAAATACTTCCCAGACTTTGCAAGGTTCTGAATGTAGCAGGGCTTGGCAATAAAGAATGCAGACCAGCTAGTGGTGCCTCATCAAGAGTATCACACGCCGGTGATTATTTTCATGCCTCTTTTCGTGTAAGGAATCCTGACATCTGAAGTTGTCTTTATGTTGGTGTCTCAAGGATCTGGTTCAGGTTGTCACTGCCAAACACTAGGTTATCACTTCCTCTCTTTCCTTTTTCTAAGCCACTCCCAGTCAGTTGCCAGAATGCACTTATGAAAACGTGTTTCCATCGTTCGATTCTTTCAAGGAACCTGTCATTATTCAACCCATAAAATAATGTTCTAGCAACTGGCTTCCAACGGCCATAATAAGTCATCAAAGTTCTCAAGTGCCTATTTATTAAAAGACTACTGATACAAAAAGCCATATTTCATTACGCAGGGAATATCAGTGTTTGCGTTACATCAAAACTGTGAAAAGTAATTTTTACTTTACATATATATTTTGGAGAATGGCTCAATTTTATCCAGAATAAGACAAGTCTTTTCAGAGAAACACATAAAGGGAAGAATATAAAAACAGATTTTGTATTATCGTTAAACAAGACAATGTTAATAACTCGGTAAACTCTGGTAGCTTCCTAACTTTCAGCCTGAAATTAGATCTCCAATCACATAGAGAATTGCTAATGGCCAGAGATGGGAAGTCAGAACTACAGCAAAAGAAACCAAACTTCTAACATGCTAAAGAAGTTCCTAGGACAAATCATAGAACTCACTGGTCATGAAGGGACCTCTCTTCTGAGCTAATAATGTCTCTAAGCCAAGTGCTTCAATAGACAAAAATTACATGGACTTAATTTAAAAACTAGAAACGGAATCAAATGATCTGTGATTTGAAGACTTAGCACCTTGCCAAATGTTAAACTGGATTCACTACTTGGCCTAAAGAGAGGCAGGACTGTACTACCCATTCAGTAGAATTGCTTAGAAATGCAAATAATTTCTGACAAAAGCCACATCCAGATGTAGTTCCGTCCAGATTATTCCTGAATGGAACTCTGTGATGTCAGCTCAGGATAGTTCACACATCCAGGGAGCTGGGAGAAACAGGTCAACTGGTACCAGTACGATCTGCTTTTTTTTTTATTTTGTTTTGTTTTTTGTTTTTTTGTAACAATGGTTATTGGTCCTTCCACTGAGGAAGTTGATCTTCTTTGTTGACTATATTGATCTTGCTTTGATTTGATGGAGTGTTTAGTGATTCATATAAAGTTGTGTCCAAAAAGAAAATCGATACCAGAAAAGTCAAAGTACGTATGTATGTTGGGATGACAAAGACATTCTAGAATCTGTTGCTCATTTGACTACTATTTATTAAACAGCTGAAAGCCATCAGCCCTAAGGGATGGAAAACAGACTGGTATTTTCAGCAGTAACCATGAGTCATTTCTCATAGTTTCAATGGAAATCACTCATCCTTAAGGAGGTCAAGGAAAGAAATTACTGAATTAAACTGAAACACACCTGCACACACAGTGGGTTGATTAAAATGTCATCTGGCCTGGCTTGAGAGATGGCTCAGTGTGTAAAGATGCTTGCACCAAGCTTGGGATTCTAAGTTGGATACAGATGGTAGAAGAAGAGAGAGGACTCCCCAAAGTCGTCCTCTGATCTCCACGTAAGTAATGTTCATGTGCGCACATCCTAACTAAATAAGTGAAAAAACAAAAGTCTCTAACTTGAAAATGCAATGGCCAGGAGGGCACATGGCATATACTCAGGGGCATCTACATTATTTCCTCTCATAATTTTGAGTAAACATTATCAGCCTAGATGTTCATCAATAGACAAATGGATAAAGAAAATGTAGTGAACCTATAGTATTGTTTTTATTCAGTTGTAAAGAAACATGAAATTATAGCATTCCAAGAAAATGGGTCACTATGATAAGTGGAATGAGCCAAACTCAGAAAGACAAATAGCATATTATCTTTGTGTACAGATTCCAGATTTCAGTTTATGCCCACATATAGAGAGCTATGTGTAGGATATGAACGTGGAAAGGGGACCATGAGAGGGAGAAAAAAGTCTATCTAGAGCGAAGGGGGAGGAGGGAACGAGAGAGGGCAATACATATGCCATGAAGCAGAAAGGGAACTATTTAGAGGATGGGGAGATAACAGGAAGAGTGAGGGGAAGGGCAGTGTGGGGAGTTAAAAAACAATCAGTGTAACGGCATACATGTACAAATAAAGCCTATTTCTTTATATGTTAAAAAAATAATTTGTGGATGATCAGGCTTTCCCTATCTTATTCCCTAGACTGTCCAGAGAAGAATCCTTAAAGTAAGAGTCTCACCTAACTGAAAGGAAAAAGTGTTAACTATTATTAACCATTTTTGAACTTTTTAATCAACCCTTTCAGCAACCAACCCTAGAAACACCATTCAGAGCTCATTCTAGTGCCGGGCACTCACAGAACATGGACCTCTCACTACTCCCTCCAAGCCACGACCCCTGGAAATGAGTAAAGGACTCAGCATCTGCTATTATAGGTTAAACAATGCATATTTTACTCAAGGACACAATAACATAAAATTCTTCTTAAAATTCCCAAGAAACAGCTAATGCATACATTATAGCAGTGGATTTCCCTGAGCTAAATAAACACTCTGCTATAGGTGAACTGAACAGAAAACTTACATCCAGTTAATTTTCCTAGGTTATCCATACCATTCCCTGCTCTATGGGGATCACCTACTGCTCAAACATTAGCGTGTTTAAAATGAACACAGATATTTACAGTGGATAGAAAATGTCCAGGGGATTTAGTTACAGAGGACATACAAAGTTCAATTCACCATATGCTGGGTGTACAATTTTTTTTTTTAAAGTTCATTTAAACACTTCTGGAAGCAAATACTACTTTAAAATTGAAACCGGAAGTCAAACATTCAAGTGTTAATTTGTCTGTTCTCACGAGTCTGTGTTGACCTTGACCGAAGCTCGAATTAACCTTTATTTCTGGAAAACACTTTTAAAGCTCAAGGCTTGGTTTAATTTTCAGTGGCTAGCAGGATGTCTGGAAAGCTGCGTGCTCCTCAGGGCTTACTTTGAAAGGTACCTTTAACTTGTCACCAAACACCGATTTCGGGAAGGCAAACCGGGTCTTCCCCCTCACACCAACCTAGAGATTTTTTTTTTTTTCCAATCCTCTAAATCTGATTCTGTTCCTTGAATTGCTGCTTCATTGTGAATTTTCCTTTTACACTTCAATTAATCACAGCACTTTGGGCTCTAAACTCACAGCAGGTTGGGTTGTTTCGGAGAGTTCTGGAAGATCATATTTTAATGGCATTGCAATTGTTTTTGTGCATTTCCCTAGAGGCTTCTAGAGAACACTCAAGTTATTCCAGTAAGAGAATATATCTCACGAGGCTAAGTGGCATCGATGCAACATCTAGAAAGCCCTCTCCTCCCCCACCCTCCAGTATGAAGGTGTTTTACCAGTTCTCGTCCCTCCCTGCTGGACAGCCGGCGCAGACGACCTGAAGCCCCAAGTGAAACCCCTGGAGTGGGCTCTCGGAATCCTGACATCATCCGCAAGGATGCATCCGGAGTCTGAACCCGAAAAGCACGCGCAGCCGGGTCTAGGTCGCCGCCCGGCGGGCCCAGAGGCCGGGAACCACCGTGCCCACCTTCCCGGGGAGAAGAAACTAACCCTAGGGCGGGAGAGGGGCGTGGGGGCCGGGACCGCAGGGCGGCAGGAAGCCAGCGGTCGTCTCGCGCACCTCCGAGGCCACCGGGCACACGAGCGCGGACACTCACCAGCAGTCGCGCGTGCGGGGAGCTCGCGTGGGGCGGCGGCGGCGGCTGCCCGCGCGCGGGCCGCGTGGCTCCGGCATTCGTGTGATCGCTGCAGCCCGGGCGGCGGTGGCTGCTCCGCAAGGCACGGTCGCTTGGTGACGGTGGCACCCGGCTAGGAGGCGCCCGCGGGCTGGTCCGTGCCGTGCCTCCTCTGGGTTCTCTCTGCTGGTGGCCGGAGGAGCTCTGCTGCCCTCAGCGTGGCTGGGGCTCGCTCTTCTTGCGGACCGGACAGCCTCGACGCCCTTCAAACCCACGCGGGGCCCCGGAGGCTTCCGATTCTGTGATGGCCCTCTGCGCCGCCGCAACGCAGCGAGAGAAATTGTCACTGCGATGGTCCGGGCCTCCGCAGCCCGGCCCCTGGGTGCCGCCTCCGCCTCTGCCTCCGCCCCCTCCCCCGTAGCCACAACCTCCCACGTGCTGCAGAAAAACCTCCGGGATGGCGGGTCCCTGCGGATGGCCTACGGTGGCTGGTGATTTACCCCCCCAGACAACCTGCACGCTCGCTGCCCAAGGCTGGAGCATCTCCACCGCCCAGTGATCCATCGGCTTCGGACACCAGCAGTGATGCAGCTGAATTTGCCGGTGGAATGGCTCCGGATATAGGGTTACAGCTTATGTAGGAAACCCATTTTGAGATTTGCCTGTGACTAAGCACTCTGAAACACACTTCCTTTCCCCACCTTCCTGAGCTAGGAAAATACAAATGGATGGCTCCTCGTTTCTATATTGTTATCATCATATACAGTGTCTTTAATAAGGCCCGGACCTGTGCCGGACACACAGTACGCGCAACCTTAAACACAATTCTGTGCATAAAAGCCTCAACATATACTTTTTTACATGAATAAGACATAGGCAAGAAAAATTATCTATGATTTTTTATTCGGCTGTAAAGTACTAGAAGACACATTTTCAATCTGAGAGTGTGGGAGGAAGAGAAAGAGTGAAGGAAGGAGTAGGGTAAAGCTACTATGATTTGACCTTTGTGCTGGCTAGTTTTATGGCAACTGGATGCAAAGCTAAAGGTTTCCGAGAAGACAGAACCTGAATTGAGAAAAATACCTCCATAAGGTGGGGCTGTAGGCAAGCCTGTAGGGCATTTTCTTAATTACTGACTGATGTAGGAGGGCCCAGCCCACTGTGGGTGGTGCCTTCCCTGGGCTGGTGGTTCTGGGGTCTGTAAGGAAGCTGACTGGGCAAGCCATGGGAGAGCAAGGCAGTAAAAGCAGGCCTCCTCCATGACCTCTGCATCAACTCCTGCCTATTGCTCTGTCAGAGTTCTGCTATCGCTTCCTTCAAGAAGGGACTGCGCCGTGGAAGTTGTTTTTGGTCAAGGTGCTTTATCACAGCGATAGAAACCCTAAGACCACATCAAAAGCTGCTTCTCTGAGGGAGCAGAACCTACTAACTGTCCAACACTCTAGGAACAATGCTGCTATTGGTAAGAGTCGGGGTCTTTCCTTCAGCTCAGGTGGGAGCCCAGCTCCCAGTGGGAGAAAAGCCCACAGGTGGGGCGAAGCACACTGGTTCTCTTGGTTGGCTTTTCCCTGGAGACCAAACTTAGCAACCCTGGCTCTGCCACCTTCTACACTGTTTGACTCACATTCTGGTGATAATAGTAAAAAACAATCACGTTCTACAATCTCACATATGTGTTTATAATAGGGACCGATCACAGATGTTACTACCTAGCATCCAAAGATCCACGTAAAAGCAGAGGAGGGTGGTGCATGTCTGTAGTTCCAATTAACTGGAGGCTAAGGTAGGAGAACTGACTAGGCTTAAGAGTTCCGGTTCAGCTTAGACAACCTGGAAAAACTCTGTCTCAGAACGCAGATAACATTTGGGACAAGATGGTTCGGAGGGTAAAGATGCTTGCTGAGGTGCCTGGAGACCTGAGACTGATCCCTCCTACATGATAGGAGGAAAGAACCAACTGCTGGAAGCTGTCCTGTCATGTCCACATGTGTATACACACACATACACACACATACACGGATAAATGAATGAATAAATAAATAATATATTGAATTAAATCTTTTTCATAAAAGTCAATATGACTCAATATATTCTGTCCTCATCTTTGGCAAGCAGGACACTATCGTGTGACTTAAACTCAGCCAATCAGAGGCTCCTATCTGACTTTGACTCTAGATTATGTCATTAAAGAAGTTTGGAAATAGTTGTTACCTATGAGAGGTTTTCATGTCTAGGGACAGAAGCTCCACAGGTGACAATGACAATATTGTTCTTACATAGGCAGTGCCAGTGATGTCTGTGTGCAATGGTGGAGTGGTAAGGCCTATTCTGATTCCCATGGGCTGGCTTCCATACCTGTCTCATTTGCAGCTTGATGGCCTTCCAGTACCTTTCCAATTAGCTAGGTAGAAACGGTTTCGGTGTTTGCCACAGCAACTTGGGGATGACTTAAGCACTTTATGAAGAAATGCTACAAGAGTCTAGAATTTTAAACTTAGATTTCAGATTTTATATCTATGGTATAGTTTTCCTTTCATTTTTAAAGAGTCAACCTCAAGAGTATCCAAAATTCACAAATCTAGGGAGAAATTGAGGAAAAGGGAGAGAAGGGGGCAGATCTGTAATCTCAGCTATTCAGGAAGCTGGATATGGATAATCTCTAGCTGAAGGCTAGACTGGGCTACAAGGTAAGTTCAAAGCCAATCTGAGCAACTTTGTGAGAACCTTTCTCCAAATAAATAAGAAAAAGAGAACTGGAAGTGTGGCTCAATGGCAAAGCAGTTGTTTAATATGCATCAGGCCCTAGATTCAACCTCTAGTACCACGTGCATTTAAGAAAAAAACATGCTAGCAGAGATTGCTTATTTGTAGATAATCATTTCTGTATTGCTGACTAGAGTACGATTAAATGAGCTGCCTCATTTGGTTTCATTCTGATGCAATTGTCGGAAGGGAATTTTTCTATATGTTAATGAAATCTATAAAATGTACAAGCTCCTCTCCCTGTAATTCCATTTCTAAGAAACAATATATCCAGGGCAAGTCTGAAATGAGTAGTAAGAGTTTTCCATTCAGCTATTTATGACTAACTGTAGGAATCACAATGTTTATGGGGATTTTTAAGGACATTGAAACTGCTGATGGTACAATGTTAATCAAACAAGGACACAGAATTGCTATCCATGGAATATCAAGTGTGTAAAAATTCAGAAAATCTCTCTCTGAGACTTTGTTAAAACTATCTCCCAGATATTAGTTTGGACAGTGATTGCTTCCTTTACACTGAATCATATTTTCAATTTTCTATAAAGCTCACAACTTTCTTCTATTTAAGAAGGAGAACTTAGTAGTTACAAAGTAAATGAAATTGGTGCCAGATGCTGGTAAAACTGTGCTTGTCACAGTACCTAGTTCATAAGAGATGTATCACAAGTATTTGGGAAAGGGACAGAAGAAATAAAGGAAGGGAGAAGGAAGCAAACATACATTATATCCCAAAAAGCCATGAATTAAAGGATGTGCCTTCCTTGTCGTTTGCGTCGTTGCTGGCATTCACAGAAACAGACGTTGCACTCTAAATTGCTTCATTGAGCAACACTGTATTTCAGTATTTCCCAACTGATGACAAGTGAGTCCCACTGGATGTGCAATACAGCCAGATACAGATTTTTCCTGTCCCACAACATCAGAGGTGATCTGCCCTGAGATGTGGAGCAGCCTCAGAGTGTTGGTACTCAAAACCGAAAGGTCTCTTTTTGCCTTTGGTTACAACACAGAGATCCTGCACTCTGGTAAGAGAACCCAGTTGTCAAGAACTTGGAGTTGTCTCTAATTTCCCTGTTTGTTGGGATCTTATTTCCTGGAACTGGCATTACAAGGTATGCAGAGTTGAATTTGCATTAGTCGAGATTCTAAACTGTTTATATACTACTCAGTTTTGGGGTATGTACATAAAGTGGTGGTCTCTGGGTTTAGCTCTACTCAGACTGGCTCCAGACTGGCTGGGGTCTTGTACTTTGCTATAGATTTAGAATTTCCTCACTCTGGTTTATGTCTGATGTCAAATCTCAGGAGAAAGACAAGCACCAAAACACTCAACTGACCCTACTTGAAGACTTAAGAATATTGTGTTATTGGAAATAATGGGAATCTTCTAGAAAGTACACATTCTTACACTTCTGTTTTCATAGTCATTTTAGACTGGGCCTGGGGAGTCCATAAAATTCTTTCAGTCAACAAGCTCAAAAGGATTTTCATGTAAACACAAAGCCATTAATTGACAGTTTCATTCTTGTTCTCTCATGAGCTTGCAGTAGAGAATTCTAGATCTGTACATGTGGTGTTGACTCAACTTGAATGCAGACACAGATAGAAAAATCCAGCCATTTCTCAAGCTGGTTGGGAAAGAGAGAGAACAGGGCTGGGAGTGTAGCTTGTTGGGAGTTAACTGACTTAACTCATGTAAGACCTTGGGTTCGCCCCCACTCAGGCATTGTAAAGGAAAATAAAAATCTAAAGAAATTCTGAGATGAAAGACTTTGAGAGCCACTGATCTATGCTAAAAAGAATGATTTTTCCGTTTTCACTTATAGCTATGACAGTTTAGCCTAAGCCCCTCAACACAGGAAGAAACTTTCAAAACGGAAACCGTGGACACATTTGACATTTTCCCACATGTGTTCTTTATTCGGGTGTTCTTTTCCTGCTACTTTAAAACTAAGA
>JAMJFZ010002942.1:0-17500 GCA_026225945.1 Cricetomys ansorgei | reverse complement strand
TTTTTTTTAGGACTCAAGGCAGCAGAGATCCCACACCTGGCTTTAATAGGCTGGAAGGCAGCTGCTTTACCTAACACCTAAGAGGCTAAAGGAGCCAAGCAAAACAAAAGGCAGGAAGTGGTTTTGAATAGGCATTTTCCAGGGAAGAGTCACCACTTCCTTAGAGCATTACTCAAGATCAATACTTGTTGATCGATCAATAGTTGAGCAAAAGAAATTATGGCTAGAGCTCCCAAACTCCAGAGGAATCTGAGAATGAATTCTGGAAGCTAATGCTCCCATATTCCTAGCTGGGATTATGCTACAGAACTGGTTTGGGGAAGATACCACACGCACCATTATAAAGTTGAGTCACTACAATTAGTATTTCCAGCATTGAACCCTGTCTTTGGGAAACAATTTTCTATTGGTGCTTTTCTTTTCTGTATTTCTTTCAATCTGGAGCTCTTGTTGCCTTTGTTCTAGGATTGTATTTTCAAATATGTTTACTCAGAGATAGAAGGCAGAGATAGCATTTCTGTACTGAGCAAGGGTGAGTATGCCTGTTCCTCTCCTGTGACACAGCCACTCCGTGTCCAAACATGTCTATGAGCCCACCCACGCCTCTCATATCAACCATGGTCAAGAGGAAAAATAAGCAAACATACACACTCACAGTCAAGAGTGGAGTAGTATTGGCCCATAAGTATTATATTAATCTGCCAGCATTTCTAAAGCTACTAACTAGCCTAGAAGCAGTCAGAAGAAGAAGAGGAGGAGGAGGAGAAAGAAGAAGGAAGAGAAGGAGAAGGAGGAAATGAAAGAAGGAAGGAAGGAAGGAAGGAAAGAAGGAAGGAACGAAGAAAGGAAGGAAGGAAGGAAGGAAGGAAGGAAGGAAGGAAGGAAGGAAGGAAGGAAGGAAGGAAACCCTTAAACCTTACATGGTTCTTAGAATTTTTGGCTAAATTTTTGCTTACTGCTTTTAGAAACTGGGACTAGACAGAGGAAGGAGAAGGGCACAGTCTCCATTCAGGCACCATGTCTGAGGTGCAAAAGAATTTGGGAAATTATCCCCCTTCTTCATTGTTTTGTTTTGCTCTGATTCTTAATTTTCATTTTTTGACAGTTTGGGAGTGGGAAAGTCTCCAAATTCAGATTTTTTCAGGACCACACCCAAAACAGTAGGTTAAATGTCTACTGCATTAGTAACCATTTTATATTCTAGAATTGATACCATGTAGGACTTTTAAGGACTCTATCAAAGTGATCTGTAATATCCCTCAGGGACAGGCTTTCAGTTCCAGGCTCTTAGCTGAGCTGTTTGTGTCACTTGGAAGTCACTCTTAAGTAGTAATTATCATTCTGCTTTTTTTTTTTTTTTCCTATCTGAGAGGGAGAGAAAGAGGGGGGAGGGAGGGAGAGAGAGGGAGAGAGAGAAGGAGAGAGAGAGAGAGAGAGAGAGAGAGAGAGAGAGAGAGAGAGAGAGAGAGTCACTCCAGGACAATAAGGGATATACAGACAATTGCCAGTTTTTCCTGTTGTGTTTCTCAAATGGTATGGGCTCCATGATGCCACATATGAGTCAGGGTTGAGGTGAAGGATGCTTGAATGTGGCCAAGCCCTTGCATAACCCTAGGCAGAAGCAGTCATTCCCATCTGGAGAAGCAGGAGGAAGACAAGACTGAGGGCGGGAGTGCAGTGAGAGGGTGGTGAGTGAGCAGAAATGGAAATGGAGAAACAGCTCAGGGAAGAGGCCTCTAGGAAACACTTGTGAACCCACTGCATGTTTAACTCCCCATGTCCTAAACCAGGAGAGGAGGGAAGGGAGGGAGGGAGGAGAGGGATTTGTAACACAAAGACAGTGGATTTATACAGATTATATGTTCAATTAATTATCTCAAGTGAATAAGTGGTCGAATCACAGTCCAGATCAAGAATAGGATATTTCCAACACCTAAGAAATTTCCTAAAGTTTTTTCTTAAAATTTCCTCCAAGATGTATTTTCTTTTAGTTTTCAAAGTTTTTTGCAGATTTTTCTACTCAAAGTCCAATGTCATTAATTTACCACTTTCAACTTATATTTTTTTAAAATGGGATACAAGGGGTATAGCTGAGTGGCCGAGCCAGCTTGCCTAGCATGCATAAGGCCCTGTTTTCACCTGCTAGCACTGAAAAATAATTTATACAAATGGAATTATCCCACTTATCATTTTGTGTCAGGCTTCTTGTTTTGTGTCTTGTTTCTGCACCTTATCTATATTTTTTTTCTGTACCTAAATTGGATTTTATTTTATCTTACCACTCTGCAATGTTCTATTTCATTAATTTCTTAAGCATTATTTATTCATCCTGCCATTGAGGGGATCCTGGTTGATTCTAATATTTATGTGGAGCAAATAGCACTGCTTTAATCTTTCTGGACATCACAGTGCAAACGTTTTGGTTTGGAGTATACCTAAGATTTGAATAGTCTGCTTCTAAGTAATTTTGTGGAGTAATTACATGTCTAGACTCCCATTTTGCACTCAGTAGAGCTCTAAGGGGGATCAGGCTTCTGAAGATATGTGGAATTTCTTGTGTGAATTTTCCTGACATATGAAATACATATAAATGAAGAAGCCTAAACCAGAAATACTAGTGTGGAAGGAATATCAGCTGCGTTTGGGGGAATACAGTGCGAGGTGAATGATTGTGATTAAGAAGCTAAGAAGCCATGACAGCAACAGGGAGTCTGCTTGCTACCAAGGAGTAAATGAAGCCCATTAAGAGGAAATGGATGCATTTTCTTCTAGATAGCTGGAATGCACTGCAATACAGAGGAGTACTGCGAGGTGGGGCTGAGCTTGGGTCTGGGCTTTGCCTCTTGCTGCCTGTTATCTTGAGCAGATAAATTTTCCACGCGGAGGCTCACTTTCCTTATCAGTAAGATGGGGATAATAATAGCAACAATCTCATGGGGTTATTGTAGAAAGGCACTAAATGAGGTCATGTGGAATAAGTTCCTAAGCAGCATCGTGGATAAACCCAAGCAGTTTTCCGTAGGGTCTCAAGGAATTATTATGTCTAAACTATAAAACTATGTGAGGTGCTGAATTCATTGTGGAAGGTTCTGGTAAGTGTTAAATAAATGAAAGCTGATACTTATCTCAAGGACATCCCAGGTAGCTAAAAATGTCACTGGTGAAGTCTATTTTATAGCACGGAAAGGTCCAGCTACTGGATTTTGCAAATACGTTAATTATAATAAGTTAATTATGTACGTGTTCACTGAAAGAAGAAATAAGATCACACTCTGTGATGGCTGAAATGGCAGATTCTGAAGCTGAATCTCCTGGCTTTCCTTTCTTGTGTTACCATTGATTGTGGAGCCCTGGGCAAGTTGCTTCAGGTCTCTGTATCCCAAAGTCCTCGTGTTTTAAAATGGTAAGTACCTCATATGTAGGATTGTTGGCAATGTGTGTGATGTTAATACAAGTAAAGGGCTTGACTATTGGCTGCCACAGTGAATATTGTATGTACGTATGTATATATATATATAATTGATTTATTTTTTAAGGACTTCATGAGCTGCTTGCTATCTGTGCATGGTTGCATGCATGTGTGTGTGTGTGTGTGTATTTACATATTTTTTTTGACATAAGGTCTCTTACTGTTTTGAAGTTCACCAAGTAGGGTACACTGGTTGGTCACCAACCCCAGGGATCTTCCCAGCTCTGCCTCCCTGTGTGTGGTACAGGCCTTTGTGTTTGCTTTGGTTTAGTTTTAATGTGGATTCAGAAAATCCAACTCAAGTCTTTGGGCTTTCAAGGCAAGCACTTTACCACCTAAGCTCTCTCTCCAGACGCACAGGAAACTTATTCCCAATTATACTCCTTCCTCTTAATCCTTTCAGAACTACAGATGGATGCATTCTCTGTCTATTTTGGTAAATGAAAGGGATCAGAACACATCACTCCAAACATAGTGCACTTTTATGAGGGTTATTTTAAGCTAAAATCTTTGAGAGTCTACAGGTTCAGAAGGCAGGAGCAAACAAAACTTTATATGTCTTCCTTCTTCTGACTAAAGAAGCCAACTTCTGGAAAATGAGACAGCTGTGAATGTTCTTCAGGACCCAATCTGCTTCCTGAGAGTGAGTGATATCTACCCCAAATCCCTACTTCAAGGGAGCATTATTGGCATGAAAGAGATGGAACATATTTTCACAAACATTTCATCTATTCTCTTGACAGCCCATTTATCATTCCCAACAGCCACTACTTTCCCATTAGTACCCTTTTCTCTCCACTACTTAAGTGGTCTAAAGTCTTCAATTCTGGTCATACTCAAGTTACTTCTCACTTAGATCTCATACGTATTCCATCACACAGTAAATCAGCTAGCTTCGTTTTCTTCCTATAAATTTTCCTCCTGGGGGAGCTACATCATTCACACTGGGAAGGTTTGAATCAAAATAAGAAAAATAACCAAAAGAAGAAAACAGCAGTGTCTAGGCAATTATTAGGTTAAAATCCGAGTCCCCTAACCTGTTCTGGTTTCACAGATTCTGTTTCATAAGGGATCATTGTGGCTTCTTGCCTGGAGTCAGACAAGATGAAAGCCCTGGCTCAAAAGCATCCTCCAAGGGTAGTTGGTCAGAGTTGGGCAAGAAGGTAAGAGATGTTACTCATAGTTCCGTTTCATTCATTTTTGTTTGAAGAGTTTTTAGAATTTTAAATCCTAGCACATTCCAATACAAGTCCCAAACTATGTTTGAAGCCAGATGAACTGTTAGGATCATCAGGGGTTATCTCCTCCCAGGCTTTGCTGGGAGAAAGAGAAAAATAAAGATTACCAGCCCCAAAGTTGCTCAATTCTAGTTCAGGTTTCCGTGTCCTAGCTCAGAGACGATTCATGGCCTCAGATGTGGGTGGAGGGATTCTCATTTGGCAGGCTCTGGGGTTATTCTTGGGCACATTGCATAGCAACAAGGATGATGCTGATAATCATAAGAATGATAAAGGGATAAAGACTGGCTAAAGACTTGCATTGCTGGATGGTGGTGGTGCACGCCTTTAATCCCAGCACTTGGGAGGCAGAGGCAGGCGGATCTCTGTGAGTTCGAGGCTAGTCTAGTCTACAGAGTGAGTTCCAGGACAGCCAGAGTTACAACAGAGAAACCCTGTCTCAAAAACAAACCAGGAAAATAAAAAAAAAAAAACAACCTGCCAAACGTTAAATATTAGTTTTTTCTGTTGAACACTGAAACTTTCGTTTACAACAGGCAATTCAAATCTTTTCGTCTTTGTTACCTTGTAAGACTTTTATGAAAATCTTTTTATCTCTCCCACTTTTAAACTCTATGGAAACATTTTAGTCCTCCTGCCTGGTAAAACTTTTGTTTACACAAAGGCCCTGCTACAGTCTCCGGATTGAAGTGCCAGACAACTTTCCCCTTTCCTTCATTTCCTTTGCACCAATTCTTATAAAATTAGCTGATTGGGAAAAAACTATGAGGTTGGACACCAGCCAATGGGGAAGAACAGAAACCACGTGCATTTCCTGTCCCTGTGCTCTTGCTTGCCCCCTTTCGTGAGAATTACACCCTCTTAGTCATGGGTACAGTTCTCCAAAAAGCAAAGCAACAACAACAACAAAGCTGGGCAGTGGTGGTGCATGCTTTTAATATCAGCACTCAGGAGACAGAGGCAGGCGAATCTCTGTGAGTTTGGGGCCAGCCTGATTGATCTACAGAGTGAGTTCCAAGACAGCCAGAGTTACAACTGAGAAAACTTGCCTCGAAAAGCCAAAAACCAAAACAAACAAACAAAAACAAAAGCAAAAAATAAACCAAAATGGGTACAGTTTTGCCTTGCTGATATATTTATTTGGATGTTCCTTTGTGGGAGACCCAGATAAATGCAAGGCTCAAGCCTCAAAATACTTGTTTAGAATGACAAAGAAGACTCCATAGGTAAAAACAGTATCTGTTAAAGCCTGACAAACTGAGTTCAATCCTGAGAGCCCACATGGGAGGTCTGACACAGCGGCAAACATCTGTAATTCCAGCCTTCCTTTGATGAGATGAGAGATGGAGACAAGAGGATCACCCAGAGGCTCAAGGGTTGTCTAGACAGGAGTATGCAGCACAGCACTGGAAACAAGAGAAGTTCAGTCTTACCAACTTCTGAGGGTTGTCTTCTGACCTCCTGGAAAGAAACAGCTGTCTCCTTAAAGCTACAAAAGACAGGATTTTTTTCTGGCACAACATGAGTGACCACGGCCCAGTCACATATATTTAGGTCTCAACAAACACAAGGTTCTAATGTAGAAGCAGTTTCATGGAGTTTTATAGCAACAGAACAAAGAGGGTTATATATCAAGGCTTTTAAAAGTACATTGGTGGAAACATCAGAAGCAAGAGTTACAGCAAGGTGAGATGTAGATGTTAGCCACTGTGTGGGCTCACCAAGAGAGATAAGAAGGCATAATCATAGGTGTGAAGCCTGGCAGACCTCAGCAGAGGGAACCACTATCGTGGCAAATCCCATAATGGACAGTGGAACCCTGAGTGTCTCTGCTTAGGTGTTTGTATTGAAACAGAACACCTTAATTGTTCTACTGACAGCATGTGCAGATCATGAGCTATCAAACATGCCCCACATAAATCCAATACCTGCAGACAATACAGAATGCCAAGGCCTATGCAGCCCTTTTCCTAACAGTGTACATAACTAAAAATAAACTTTCCACAGCAGTGGAAGATTCACTCTTGTAGAATAATGACATTCTTAGCTTCTGGGTAGGTCTAAGTTAGTGGTCTGCTAAGTTAAAAGATTTCAAAAGTTTTTTTTTTTTTTTTTTTTTTTAAACCCAATAGTCACATGATGCTAGTTCTGACATAGAGGTGGTCAAGGAATGGCTATTTAGGGTGCTAAAGCTAGCCCAAGATAAAGTATAATTAGGAACTAAACCTGCAGCATTCCAATCCCTTTACATCATTGCAGTTCTAATCAGTCTAATCTACAGAAAGAGCTTCTTTCCAGGAATTCTTTCTCACAGTTCACACCCATACTATGTACAACACACACACACACACACACACACACACACACACGCACATGGGCACACATATACACACACATATATCATATACACACAAACATACACACACCACATACACACACCACATACACACACATACCACACACACACCACACACATACACACATATACCAAACACACATACCACATACACATATATATACACACACACACCATACAACTACCACATACACAATATCACACACAGATACACACATACCCACACACACACACACATGTATACACACACAACATGCCACACACATAAATATACACACAAATATCACAAACATACACACACACACACACACAAATAAATTTTTAAATGAAATATCTGCTTAAAAATAAAGACGTGAGCCTGGCGGTGGTGGCACACGCCTTTAATCCCAGCGCTTGGGAGGCAGAGGTAGGCAGATCTCTGTGAGTTTGAGGTCAGAGACCAGAGTGAGTTCCAGGGCAGCTAGAGTTACCAAAGGAAAAACTTTTGGTAACAATAAATAAATAATAGGTAAATAAATAGATGAATAAATAAAAATAAAGATATGTGTTTTTATCCTTCAGGTGTTGCATAGAATTCCTTTCTGCTACAGTTTCATTAGCCTCTTTAACACTCACCCAGCTCCACTCATAATTGTAGGGAAGAGAAATGCAAACTACAGGAAAGAAAGAGAACAGCAAAGAAAGCTTCTAGTAGGCATAGTGGTTACTACTTGCAATCCCACACTCAGGAAGGCTCAGACAGGTTGGATTTGTGAATTCAAGGCCAGCCTGGGCTGGAGTAAGACCATGTGTCAAATCAATCAGCCAATCATCAACCAATCAATAAATTAAAAAAGAAAATTTCTATGTGTCAGTAAGATAAGCACCTTATAAAATGGAAGCCACGGACCAAGTACTGGCTTATGTCCTTCAAATACTTTAGACACTTCAGTGTTCAGCACTGTGAAAGCACTTTTAAGTTGAACGTGATAAAATGTTTTACTGTGGGTCAGTGAATAGGTTTGTTCACTTGTTTTGAAGAATTAATGAATAATAAAGGGAAAAGAAGGGCCCTTTGATTTGATAGAATGATTCAGGATACTACATCTTACTCTGTGTTAGGTGGTTAGTTGAAAAGATCTGGACTTTTCCCAGGACTGAAAGTAGATTAACTTCTGAAAAGCAAGCATAGGAATCTGGGCAATTTTGGACTACCAGCTCTGACCTTATAAGTCAAATTAAAAAAAAAACAAACAAACAAAAAAAAAACCTAATCCCTTTTCTCCCCAAATCCCTAAATAATTCTTTATCTTAAAGTAAGCTAAAAGTAACAGACAATGTACACAACATGGAGACCTATTCAAATGTAAAGGCAGCAGAAGTAAAGTTATCATGCAACTAATACAGTGGGCATCTCTCTCCCTTTTCAGAGCTGGCAAATTCACACTGAGTACCCTGACTTGTCTCATTCTGTGAAACTGGCTTCCTAGGAAACAGGCTCACAGTGTTAAGTCAGCTAGCTATTTCTTGAGCCACCAGAGGGAGTAACGCAGTGTTTGGAGTAGGTAGGTAGCTGTCTCCAGAAGCCTGCTTCCAGTGTGACTGACTGTGTGTGAGCCACAATGCCTGGCTCCTATTTCCTTCTAAACCAAGAAACATAAGTTAAATTTCTTGCCTCGGATATGTTCACATCTCACGAGTTAGGAAATACAAATCATAAACTCCGAAAGCCCCCTGGTCATTGAATCGGACATGTCCTCTTTGTTTCTCCCCGAGAGCATGTGATCATAACAGATGTTGTGAATCCACAGAAGATGGCGACACAGAATGAAACATACCACAGGGTTAAGTAAGTGTGCCTAAGTGCTAAACAACAATGTGACCTACTTTACATTTGAATGTACAATTTACATTTGAATGTACAATTTAAGAGCTGGTTGACACCAGCTAATTCTCCATTATCCTAAATTTCTTATTTACTGGAAAATTTTAAATTAACTTAAAATTTGGCAAGATTTTTTTTTTTAGTTGAAAAATGTTAAGAAATATTAATTAAAATGTAGACTGGGTCTGATGAATGTCTTAGCAGAAATAGCCAGTTGGGCCTCATAAGGATTGATAACCTTGTTTGATTTGCAAACCGAAACAACATTTAACATTTAAATTGGGATCTTTCTTTTCTTTCTTTCTTTCTTTCTTTCTTTTTTTTTTGTTTGTTTTTTATTCAAGATAGGATTTCTCCGTGTAGCTCTGGCTGTCCTGGAACTCACTCAGTCAGACTAGGCTGGCCTCAAACTCAGAAATACAGGGTCCTCAGCCTCCATAATGCTTGGATTAAAAGCATGCACCACCACTGCCTAGCTGGAATTCTTATAAATTATTATAGTAAAGAAAAATTATAGAAAAATGGAATTGAAGGCCAACCTGGTTGGAAACTGCCAGATGTCTCATATAATTGGAGACTTTCCCACAGGATAGACAATATGGCAGCCATATGATTGCAACCGATGACTCCTGTCGTTTTCTCACTCTGTGTGCTGCAGGAAAACCTTCCTCTGGCATGCTGTCCAAGGGCTCCTTGAACAATTTCTGAGTTGTGGTTACCCTTTCCTCGTTTTTAGGAAGAAGCTACTTATCAGCCTGCACCTCTCGGGTGGTGTTGGACAGATGGTGTTGTTTATGTGTCCAGCAAGATGAACAGTCATGAACCATTCTCACCGTGGAGTCAAATGGTGCTTGTAAAATGAAGTCTCTCAGGGCAAGTAGGAGAGGCGGTTTTGAAGGTTCTCAAAACACAGGAATTAGAAACATGTGGAAATGTTAATTATTCCTATTATATATACTTGTTTTGAATTATCACATAGTACTGCATAAAGGTAGATAATTACTACATGTCAATTAAAATTAATAATTAATAAATTAAGTTTAATTTATAAGATTAGAGGACTCTTTAAGTGGCTGGAGAGAGGTATTGCTGGCTAGCAACGACTTCAAGGAATCTGAGGATTGTGTCCAACTGGACCCCATGACGCTCACTACTGAGTTAGCTGACCTTAATGACCACTCAACGCTAGATTTCGATTAAGAAATTTCCCAAACACAACGTTCTATTTTGAAAGCTTCCTGCTGGTCTAAGGAGTTCCTCCTCCCAGCACCCCACCTTTGCTTCCTTCTTTACTGGGTGCCTCCACTGGCAGAGCACACATGACTCAGAAACCGGTTCCCCTAGCTGTAACAACGATACAGCTCTGGGATCATTATCAGGTAAACCAATGCCTTTGCTTCATCAGCCACTCTCTACAAAGGTGTGTTGCTGTCACAGACTACTGGGAAAGCACTCCCAAGTGTGGAAAGAGAGAACTCGCCACCTGCTTGGACTTCCAGGGACCTTTCTTCCTGGGAAGAAATTTAATGTTCATTAGAAACGCCTCCAGAAGATTCACTACTGCATTACAGAGGGGAAGCAAGCCCAGGAAGGACCGGCATGGGAATCCTATATTCTGAGGTATGTCGTATTTCTGAACATAGGATTCCAAGGGGGCTAAACAATTGCTCACGTTTTTGACGTATAATTTTCTATCCCTGTTATTATGGCTTCTTTTCAATACTGTTTAACGTTCCTTGTATCAAGTCAGGAACGGTTTCCTTTGCTAGGATATTTAGCACTTTTTAATATTTTAACACAAGTTATTTTGAAATGCTAATGTTTTAGCTAGACCTAAGTTGAGTGTGATGGATATATATTTTCTGCCATCCTGTTTGCAGAGGTGATTCGGCCCTTGAAAATGGAATTATATCGTGTCTCAGTTAAACACTCAAGGGCAAGAGAAACTTGTGCCTAACTGCATTTTCTAAAAAGCCAAAAATTGACAGGCTTTTTCTATAGAATCCATGAATAGAGTAACATGTTGAAGCTTGTTACTGAGAGAAAGTTCACCTCTGGTAATTATTAATACAGGCTATCATCATATAAAAGAGATAACAGGCAGCACAGCTTTGATATTTTGAGTATTTCCTTGTCATAGCTGATGGATACAATATTTTCCCACATTGGAAGTAACTTATTAGAATCAAATAGATTTTTAATATTTCAGAGGGTGAAGCTTGAACAAGAGTACCAGAGGCATGGTGATGTTATTGTTATTATTATTCATGACTTACTCCCTCTCGGACGCAATTAACTTGCTGATCCTCATTCCATTCTCCGAGTTTAAGGGAACCTCTTTGGCTGATTTTAATCTCCGAGCATGAAAGGTAGTTGTTTGGCACCTACTGCAAATGTACGTGTGTGAGCACGAGTGTGTGTGCTTCTTTGCTGAATGAACTATTCTCTCATTTCACCATTCTGGGAATGTCTTGCTCGGTGATTTTAATCACATGAAGAGGAGACATATATATGAGGCCTGTGAAACATAATGTGCTATCATTGCACTTAGATTATCCTAGAGAGAGAGAGAAAGTGAGAGAGAGAGAGAGATAGAGAGATAGAGATAGATAGAGAGATAGAGATAGATAGAAAGAGAGAGAGAGAGAGAGAGAGAGGCTTGTTTAAAGTGGAGTTTCTGGGACAGCCGCCCCAGAGGTTTGACTCAGCCTGTGCAGGTCCAGAAAATTAGTTTTAAAAAGGAGAATCCCAGGTAGCTCTAGTGAGTGAGACAAGTTTACCCTCATCCTGAAAGTCAGCACTACCTGCTCAAGGCATGTGCTCTTCAGAGTTTTATGTGTATGGCGATAACTCCAATCTTGTTCAAATACATATTCTTAGTGTTTAGGTCTGGGAGAGGCCCAAGATCATGCATTTTGACTCCCTAATTTTGTTTATATGACAATGGTGCTCTAAACAGTATTATGGGTAGCCTAGGTCGTGGAAACAGCTGCGGGCTTTTTAAGTGCCCAGCAGAGACCAGAGCGTGCCATCGAGGGTCAGTTAGTGTTGGTTTGTCAAGCAGTTGAGTCAAGGCAAGTACAGGCCAGGCCAGACATATTCAAATTAGAGCTCCCCATGTGACATACGTGTGTAACTTTTCAGATATCTCAAGGACAAAGTAAGTTGGAGGTTTCTTTTGACTCTTCTGTTGTAAACATTTTTTAAAGAAAAAATTACTCAGTTCACCGCACAGGGTACAAAGCTGGGAAATGACATATGTTAACAAGGAATTTTCTATGAGATCTAAAGTGTAACCATGCACACACACCACTAAAGGAGCTCACAGGTAGGTAATCAAAGCTCAAGATGAGTATTAATCACACATAGTGTTGACTTGCTATATTGTAAGGGGAGGCAGGTTCTAGGTCCTTCCCTGCCATTTTCTTTAGTAGGCTGCTTCAGGATTGACAGTTTCAAGGATGTGAATCACTCAGGAAATTTTAGACACTGCGAAAACAGCATTTTGGCGAATAGTTTCTCAACTTGTAGAATCTTTCTTTGATGTCAGAGAAGTTGCCCTTTGATACCAGGGCTAAGGATGTAACTCGGTTGCACAGTCTTCAGCTGGTGTGAGTTTAAAAGCTGTGATGCTGTTATTGCTTACTTCCATTATGGAAGTTGTTCTGCCTTCCTTGCAGGCTTCCTCAACCCTTCTGAGCATCAAAATCCACTAGAGAACACTGAGATAGTATCCATGCTTTTGTAAGATTCCCAATATTCTGAATAGGTCAATAGTGGGATCCAAGCTATGTTTTAAAGTGCCACAATACTCAAGCATGGTTCATAATCGCTGAGTTAAAACACTGACCTGGTTCTTACATGTTATATTAATTTCTAAATCTCAGATACCCCTTTTACTAAGCCTCTGTTTTCAGCCAGGTCAGGTGGACCTGAGTGTCAGTCAAGAAGGGATTTTCATCCATGTTCTAGGTGCTCACCCCTACAGAAGGCTAATTTTAGGAAAACAGTAATCCAGTTAAGGAGCCTAAACGATCTGTATTGGAAAAGGGCTTGGGAGCTATTTGTGGTTCTAGGTACTTCTTGTGGCGATAGGGAAGACTAAAGAGATTTCTGGGAGATGAGTCTGAGGTGTAAACAGCACAGTGTGAAAGACAAAAGGACAACAAGCAGGTAACCTGAATGTAGAAGGAATGGCCTGATCAGAGACACGAGCTTGTACAGCCAAGCGTACACAACTGACTCACCCAGAGACTCTGAAAATCAAAACAAAACAAAACAAAGCAAAATGTGGAAACCTCAGTCTCCCAGAAGTAGAGGAAATGCCTGCTTTCTATAATGATAAGTATAATTCACAATGTAAAGCCAGGTGATGTGACAGGAAGTGGGCTGGGAAATGGTCCTTTAGGTGCAGTGGTCGGCAAACCCCTCCCGTGGTTGACTGCTGTTGCTGAAACCGACGTATAACCTTACAGACTCCATGAAGTGTGGAGATCTGAAAAGAGGTAAGGACATGGAATATCCAAGAACAGCTGGGATGATCTAAGTGAAGAGAGGAGTAGCGGAGGAGTTGAAGAGAAAAATCCAGTAAGGATTGATTAATTCTGCCTGATAGTTTTTCAGGAATGCAGAGCGTGGCTTTAGGTGGTGCTGTCCACAGGTTACAGGGCAGGCCATGAGAGCCCACATGAGCCCAAGAACACTGTCACCGAGTGCTTCTCCTCCTCCTCCTCCTCCCTTATTAGCGAGTCTTCTAACTTCCGTGTCTTCAATGACTTGTAGCTTTGGCCAGGCATCACTCTGTTCCTAGGTGGCCACTGTTTCTGCCCCTTCTGGGCTCAGTTTTTAATCTCAGATCAGTTTCTCGAACTCTTTTGCTTAGGACATGTGTCTACTTTTATGTCATTTTGTCTCTAGAACTCTAGTCTACTCTCACCTTCTCAAAACACAAACTCCTGTTTCTTTCTGTTCCCTGAAGTTATCCCCAGTGACTTTAAAGTCTGTAAGACTTCCTTTTCTTTTTTGGCTACTATCTTGGCACCCAATCTGTGCCAGTATGACCTACGCAAATATTTTTTCCTGGAAAAAAATTAATTGATAACACCTTTTATCCTAATTGTGTGTGTGTGTGTGTGTGTGTGATATATGCATGTGAAGGCCAGGGTATAGCCTTGGGTGTTGTTCCTCAGGAGTCGGTCACAATATCTTGAGACAGGGTCTCTTACGGGCCTGCGGCTGACTGTTTAGATTTGGCAGGATGGCCAGTGAGACCCAGAGATTTGGCTCCCTCACCTCCCCAGCACTGGGATGACAAGCGAATACCCACATACCTAGCTTTTTGTGGATGTGAGTTCTGAAGATGGAATTCGTGTCTTCATGTTTGCAAGGCATCTGAGGTTCTCTCTCCAGCCCCCTCATCGGAAACCATCTAATTTAGAAAAAATTTTAAAAAGCCCTTATGGCTATCAAATTGAAAAGAATGTATAAATATTCAAAAAGAACAAGTAAGATACTATGCATATTTACAGCTGCAAACACAGAATAGGTCACAGGTTTCGATGTTTTCAGTTAAGCACACATACCAAAGTCAGGAGGCTCAACACCTGTCACATTGAATGCTTTTAATTCTTTGCAAACACGTGACACCTGGAAACCTTTGCAGGACATTAAACTGAATAATGTCTGTCATTATTCAAAAAAGGCTGTCACTGGGTGAGAAAGGGGGACCTATACTTGCTTGGGGTCTTAGGGACATGCCACTGGCCACTGGGATGCAACCAGTTCTTCAGAGATTAATTCATGCCCCAAATGAGAATATCTAAAAAACATCCCACGGATTCTCCTGAAACCAGAAAATCCTAAGCCCTTTTGTTTTTTAAAACTTACACAGAAAACTCTTCATTTTTCTCCCCTTAATTCTTCTCTAAATAAATACAAAATAGTTTGTGATCCAGCGAAACGTTTGGAATGGGCTTCAGCTTTAATCTTTTCTTTAAAGAATGTCATTGTTTTAGAGTAGCCCACTTGTTGTCAGAGGAAGGAAATCTTGCCCACACCATACAGGGATTCATGCCCTGGGTAAATATTTTATTCCTTTATGCAAGATGATCAAACTGAAGAATCCCAGAAGCACACAGACAATGACAATTTTTTTCTGGTTAGAATTTTGCAGTTTGTTACAAGAGAGGCAAGGTGTGGTACTTATAAAGTCTGGGGGTCTTGATCGGGTTTGTTTCCTCTGCCGGTTAAAGAAGTAAAAGGCAGGAAAAGTCTTGAGTGTAGAAGGTAGCAGCTGAGAGACTTCAAACACCACAGGCAACAGCAGACAAACATGCAATGGATACACAGAGAACAAGACACTCTGCAAAGCAGAGAGGGGGGACTCTGGAAACCAAAATCCAGTCCTTTCTCAGTGGCTGGGATTTTTAAAGTCTCTGAAGTATTTTCCTCTCCTGATTTAGCCAGTTTGAAGAAAGAGGATGGTTGATTGGCACATAACTGCTCTGTAACTACTCCTGATCCTGCCATGAAGGTGTTGAGCCAGCATGTCAGCAGGGTTTCTGCTGGTCTAGACAAAAGCCTGTAAGGCCTTTTGTATCAGATCAGGAGGGTGGGGAGGAAGCCAGGCATCTTGGGAGTTTGCCACCTTTATTACCTAGCCATAACCCCTTTTCCTATCTTTCTACTTACTGGGGAATCTGTCTAACTAGTCTCTTAGTACTTATGGGAAACATTAATTTTAGTATGCTTCAAAGAGATGCACAGAGCAGACTTTCCCATAGTTTAAATTTGGTGTCATGGTTTCCTAGCATGTGCGGCTTGCTCTTGTCACTCCTATGCTAGACTACATATCTAGCTCTGCTCTCATCTTCTCTGTCTCTTTCAATTCCAAGCTTCTCCATCTTGCTAATTTATGTGTGAGCCATGGTAAACCACCACTTTCCTGGCTGACAGACAGGTTTCCCAACTTTTTACTCTGGGTCCCTTTCACTCCGCCCTTTTCCAACCATAGATTTGCTGAAGAGACTCTCACGGCAGCTCAGCCAGCCAGCTGTCATTTATGACTGTGTTCCACACTTGATGATTAAAGCCAGCTCATGGTTTCATTCAGCCCAAACACACACTAGTCATTAGGAAGGCACGATTCCCCCGCCCCTAGTTCAGGAGTCTCTTCCACCCTCGTCTCCGACCTATCGCCTGTGTCATTAACGCGTTCATCGAGGTACACATCAATGTTATTCCTCTACCCAGCTATGCCTACCAACCTATATACTTACAGCATGTATCTATTAACATAAAGTGTAGTGGCCAAACATCAGATATTTCTGGCAAAAAATAAATAAATAAATAAATAAAATAGTTCAACCTGTCTACCGTTCTCTCCACTCCGTCCTTTTCCATTGCTTTGGACTTGGAATCAGAATTTTCCTTTTGGATCATCAGGCTCAATCCATTTTTGCCCTGTCCTGTTATTTCTGCACTCTCTTTCAGCAATCTCCTCCTATTTCACGACCACACCTGCTCATCTTAATTGAATCCTTATGCTTCAATAATTAAAAGAGTAGCTAGCACTAATTGGGGGTTTCAGATGAATCAGCCCCAAGCAAAGCGCTTCACCCACACAGTGAGGTTTAATTCTTTCTATAGCCTTATGCAGAGGGAATGGACAGAGGATGGAGAAGGAAAGTCATCACAAGTGTTTAAAATGTTCAGGCAAATTGTCCAAATAATACCTCTGCTAGGTGGGAGAGGGAAGTTAGAACGCAAGAGTTCACATCCAAAGCTTGTATTTGTCATCCCCTGAAAGCACCGTTTCCCCTGAAAATGTGCAGAATTCTGGCTGGACTCTATGTGCTACTTACTCACTAGCTTTTCCTGGATGTTTTCTCTGCCAAATTTACTCTAACTTCCTTTCCTTGGTTCTAGTTGTTCGAAGACAGTATACCGAGGCCCCATATCCTGCCTCTTGCCCAGTCATATGAAAACTGATGGCTGCATAGTGATTATCATATCTAAATCTTTCCTGTTTCTTGAAACTTTCCCATTTTGCTGTTAGGTTGTATCCTTTTTATCCTTTGCTGGTTTCTCTGGCCATCTCTTTGCCAACCCCCCACCCTTTGGACAGTCTCTCTTTGTGTAGCCAGGCTGACCCCTCAGATTTATTATATAATCTAGTCTGGCTTCAAACTGTTCTTCAAACTTCTCTTCAAACTTTTCTTGCTTCTGCCTCCTTAATACTGGGATTACAAGCAGCTGCTTCCCACCCAGCGTTTCTTTTTTACCTCAAATATCATTAATTCTAGGTCAGTTTAAGGACAGCATTTGAGTATATAACAAAGCACCAGCAGGTTGGTGACAGGAGACTGCTCATAATCCTGAGGGTGTAGAAGGTAGTTTACTGTTGGCAACAGGTCTTGCGGCCAGAGAACAATTTAAGAATGAGACAATTAGAGGCAGAATGTAAGACAGTTTGTGCCCCATAGTTTGGCTATGCCTCTATTGCTTCTGAGCAATGTGACTTTGGACAAGGAGACAATGTCTCCTCATTTGACCTGTGTGTAACAAGTGTAAAA
>JAMJFZ010002941.1:0-66855 GCA_026225945.1 Cricetomys ansorgei | reverse complement strand
ACTACATACACACAGGTACACACACACACATGCGCGCACACACACATACACACACACACACACACACACAGAACACTACATACCACACAAAAATTTTTAATGTAATAAAAATGAATAAACTGAAAGTTTTATTCAATATCAAAAAAGAATTAGAGAAGTTCTGTTACTGTCCCTAGTTTTCAATCAAATAAACTTATCAGAACAGTGGGATGAAGGGTGTATATGATGTCTGTGAAGACAGCCTACATCGTATGTTGGAAACATAAATGGCAGGTGTTTCAGACACACGGCATGCCAATCACATCATAGGAACAGGATTACTGATGCCATGTATCCACATGTAAACAGCATGACACAGATGGGTATCAAATCCCCCAAGTCACTGTATTCCATGAAAAGCAGACTCAGCAGAGATTAACATTGCGTTTGCTTTCGGGAAAGAATATTTTCTTCTTTGCGGAACATGTCTTCAGATGGACATTGTATGTGCTTTCAGGGTGCTGTGATTACACCCACCATGGACCACCCCATGTCAATGCAGCCTACAAACATCGTGGGCCCCCTGACGCAGCAGATGAACCATCTTTCGCTGGGAACGGCAGGAACGGTGAGTGGAAGAGTTTAGTTCTGTTTCCTGGCACACGAGAAGATGCTATGTGCTGTTTCTGTTGGCATTGCCAATGAGCGCCCGTCTCACATGCCTTTCAGGTTCCACCGTGAACAAGATTGCATGCAAGTTCAGTCCCAGGGAACACCCACTCACGGGGCTAGGATGAGGGCTTGTGCCGCTGCCTTTAGACTTCAGGTCCTTCCCGTTACATAATTCAATGAACCAAGTGCAACATAGCGCTTTCTGGAAAGTGGCCCATCTACCTAGTTGTGTAGATCTAGAGCTCATGACCATATACATGAGGCTGCTTTCCTGTCCCCAGTTTACCAGCTAACCCACTGTCATTCCTAGATCCTTAACACAAAAGGGTCAGTTTTAACTGTGAGTAGTAGAAAGGACTTTTTATTCACTGTCTATGTCTGAAGTATAGGAAGTCACTGAGAAGTTGGCCCAGTTGAGCGTGTTTTATATTTCCTGTGGATGTGTTGGCATAGTTACTACAGAGGAGAAGGAAAAGAATCCATGTGCTTAACATTTTCTTACACTTATGATGCTTTTGACTAGTCTTACTTCTCAAAACTGTATTGTTCTCAGTTGCTTCCCTGTTGCTGTCTTAAAACACAGACCAAAACAGCATGGGGAAGAAAGGGTATATTTAGTTTACAGGTTTCAGTCCATCATCAAGGGAAGTCAGGGTGGGAGATTAAGGCAGGAACCTGGAGGCAGAATCTGAAGCAGAGACCATGGAGAAACAATGCTTACTGACTTGCTCAGTCAAGTTTCTTAGCCCAGGCCCAGATGCCTAGGGAATGGCACTGCCCACAATGGCTGTGTCCTTCTTCATCAATGAACAATTAAGAAAATTTCCTGAAGACATCATTACAGGACAGACTGATGGAGGTAATCCCTTAATTGTTTCTTCCTCCCACTTCCCATTGGTGTCAAGTTGACAACAGAGATTAGCCATCACATGAATGGAAAAAGTGCCAGGAGCACACGTGGTCTTCATCAACATCATGCTTGAACTAGCAAAACTTTTCTAAAAGGACAATTTTCTCCAGTATTCATGTCTGACACATAACAGAACACTGAATCTATGCTCACCACCATAAGAAAAATGCAAGCATCGTGAACCACCAGCGGTCACATTTTAGCATTTAGTATACACGTTAGTGCAGTGTGACCTCATCTTTTATAAAGACATAGAAAAGAAAAGCATAATTTCTATTTTACTGCGGCAGCTTAAGTGGTGTAGAAAGACCCTAGGAGTAGGAATCAGGAAACCTGGATCTAAATCTGATTTGTGCCTTTGAGGACACAGTGTCTTAGGATCCCTCCTAAGAGGGATCCACAAACTCCCTCTCTCTAGGGCGAGATCATTCAACTTGACAGGTGAGCACCCGAAGCTGCATGACTTTGTGTCTTTAAACCTGTATATCTCCTTCACAGTACCTCTATGACTCTCACAGGGGCACTAACGTTATATGCCCCTACTGGTACGTCTTATAAACACTAGCTATGGATGGATGCCTTAGAACAATGGCTTCCTTTACTCAAAGGAAATCGAAAAAAGAGCTTTCTGACAATCCTGAGTATTCAGTAATTTTCTCTAAATATGGAGAAAATCACATGCTTCCAAGAAAGAAATTTAGTTTATCATAAGCTACACACCCGTTCCCCTGGTTGCTGACCTCAGTTGTTGACCCCATAACGCACCCTAGTGATAACTTAACCTGTCGAGACCCGGAGCTGGGTCAAACAGCTGCATGAGGTCCTCTTCTAGATTTTAAAAGTCAGGCCTGAAATCACATATAACTTTACACCATGGCTCAGATAATTTTAATCAGGGAAGTGGAGTTTCAGGATAAGATTTTTTCACCTTTAGTTAAGTGTAAGGATGATTTGAAGTCTCTTTGTGTATTCCAACTAAAACAGGTTCCAGATGCAGAATTGCCGGCTGGTGATTATGACACCCCCACACTAGATTTCATTACCTATCGGGTTTCTTGGCCACCAATGACTGTCAACTGAGAGTGACTGAGAATAAAGGCAACTTCACTGAATTGAATGACAATCTGAAGTGTGGTTTTTATTTGTTTATTTTTTTTAAAAAAGAGGTATAATGGAAAATATAGGAAGAAATCTTTTATGCAGTTTACCTGACTAAAGAGCAAAGCTAGCTTCATTGCTAACATTTCAATTTGCCAACTAGTCGTGACACACTGTGTGGCTGAATCCTTAAAGAAACAGAAAAAAAATAGACTAAAAGAGATATACAATAGGTTCTAAAGTACTATAGTTACTAATTAAATAAGTAATATACAATTGCATAACTGAGACTTTTCAGCTGAAACAGAGTCATATGGGACCACATTTACCCAGCTGTCAGCAGCCAGAAATGACAATTTAATGACACTGCGGACCACTGCCTCTCTTAGCAGCAGAAGATTTCAGCACGAGGAGGTTATTTGTAACATCAAATTCCCTCCTGCTACTTTTCTTCTTTTCCCAGTGTGCTCTCACTCTCGTGAGTAAATTTTTGCTTATTCGCAGTATGAGCATCATATACCGTTAATCGTTGGCGATATAACATTAACATTCAAAGTTGACAAGTTTTTTGGGAGGCAGAAAGAAGATCCGTTATTTCGTTGATTCACTCGAAAATACAATTGTCTCACTCAAAACACATAGCAGAATGTCCCACATGGAGTCATCTCTTTTGTTAAACTGTCACGCACACTTTGGCATCATGTATTACATTTGCTTTTTTGTGACTTCTTTTAATTGGCATTTGCTGTGGATTACCAAGTTGAGGATGGTTTATTTAATTGACTTTTCCCACCTAACTGAATCCACTTCATGCCTCCCTCACTGCTACTATGGAAAGTCCAATGGACTTAGGAGTAAACTCAGAGTCCGATGCCTCGTTTGGCTTTGTATTAGCTGAATATGTTTGGGCCGGGTCCTTGGCTTCCTAGAGATTTTTACTTCTTTTCTTACAAACTGGGAACAGTAATAACATGCACAGCCCTGGGATGCCGTGAGTGTTAAATGACATGATACACAGCAGACCTAGTGTAATGTGACAAACAAATGCTTATCAAGTGAGCCTTCTTTTAGCCTCTGGTGTGGTCTACCAGTGGGTATGGTCACCAGAATCAGTGTTCCACCCTATTAAGTCCACAACCCAACTCCTTTGCTCTCTTTCAAGGGACATGGCTTAATTCTTTATTATGTCGGCTGTAATAACTGTTAGCATAATATCCCAGGATTCCAAAGCTGAGCTTTCCATCATGTGAATGAATAAATTTGCTGAAGTTCAAGCAAATACCTTGAACATATGGAATCAAGCGTTTTCTGTATTTTCCCACATTGTAAGCAAAGTTGCATTATACAAGTACACATGGCATTGAAGTTTATAACTTAGAGGTGTTTCCACTTCAATGTAATACCTCTGCCTGAATGTCGGACACCTCATTGGCAGAGGCAGCACCTTCAGCAGCCAGAAATATGAGAACCTTGTGTTGAGAGTCTGGGACTAAGACCCAGTTGCCATCAGGCCATGGCCCATGGGCACACATGGTGTCCAGGGTGGTCTCCCTGTTCACTTTCTTTTTAATATAAACTGACTGTTTGTGTTTTGATATGAAATATGCATGTATTTAGATATTTGGCCATGTTTGTCCAGTGAACCCCCCGTTTGTGCCTGGTTCTCTACAACTTCTCTCTGGCTGTTCCTCTCTCCTTCCTTTTGCAAGCTCAGATAGCACCTCACTGCTCAGTCTTTACATGTTTTCCTTCTGCAATCTCATCCACCCTCATGGTTTCCAACCCCATTGCCCACATTGAAGTCTTAAATATGAGTCTTCAATGCTAGTATCAGAACATCAAACTCATCTATCTGGTCTCCATGGAGAGCCCTCTTCAACATCTCAAAGTCAGAACAACCCACCTTCATGTCATGAACTTTCTTGAGCTTCCTTCTAGCCATACCCCTTTCCTCTTCTGTGTTTCTGTCCTGTTCGTTCAAGTTATTACTGTGATGATCCACCCAGTAGCCAAACTCTACACTTGGAACTCAACCTGCACACTGTCCTTTTCCTCTTCTCCATATGCAAATTACCTCTGAGGTCCCATGAACTAAGCCATAGACATTTGTCAGATCTATCTGCTCTTCCCCATTTCCAGCCTCCACCCTTGGCTTCATTTGGCTCACTGTCACAGTCTCCTAACTGTGCTTTGTGCTTTCAGATTCCTTGCTCCACAATTCAATCCCCACCCCGTCATCTAAACTGTGTGCTAGTTACTTTACGTTGTTGTGATAAAACTTCATGATCAAAAGCAACTTATAGAAAGAAGTTTGTTTGGCTTAGAGTTCCAAAGGGAATTCCATGATGTCAGGGAAGGTATGGTCACAGATGACAGGAGCAGGAAGCAGTCTGAGGGTATCCATGATGTCAAGGAAGGTGCAGCCACAGATGACAGGAGCATGAATCAGTCTGACGGAGTCCATGATATCAAGGAAAGTGCAGCCACAGATGACAGGAGCAGGAAGCAGTCTGAGGGTATCCATGATATCAAGGAAGGTACAGCCACAGATGACAGGAGCAGGAATCAGTCTGAGGGAGTCCATGATATCAAGGAAGGTGCAGCCACAGATGACAGGAGCAGGAAGCAGTCTGAGGGAGTCCATGATATCAAGGAAGGTGCAGCCACAGATGACTGGAGCAGGAATCAGTCTGAGGGTATCCATGATATCAAGGAGGTGTGGTCACAGATGACAGGAGCAGGAAGCAGTCTAAGGGAGTCCATGATATCAAGGAGATGTGGTCACAGATGACAGGAGCAGGAAGCAGTCTGATCATATTTTTGTCACGCAGGTTGTTCAAAGAGAACAAGATGTGTGTTGAGGCTATAAATGTTCAGCTCTTACACCCAGTAGCATACTTCCTCCAGCAAGATTCTGTGGCCTGAAAGTTCCATAACTTCCTCAAACAGTATCACCAACTGGGAACCAAGCATTCAAATGCATGAGCCTTTGGGGAAGATTTCTCATTCAAACCTCCACAGCTCTATATATCAGTGCCTCTCCCCCAACCAAAAATCTTAAGAGACTTTCAGACATCTGAGCTCTTGGAAATGATGCAAAAAAATAAAAAAAATTAAAATTAAAAAAAACCAGGACAGACGGGCTCCTAGGACATGGTGCAGTGAAATTTGGGGCTAATTCAGAGTAGGTAGTGGTCAGACTGAAGAGCAGGGGAGCTAGGTAGAATTTTCCTTTTTTAGAAGGAGCTAAGGTCGCTAAGTGCCCCACTTTCCCTTTTAAGATTCTTGACAAAAGGAATTATATTGAACCAAAGCATCATTTTGATCTTCAAAAAGGCAGGTATATTTCATCTCAGATCACCTCAGATTTTGAAATGGGTATCATGTAGTTTATTGAATTTCCATATTCCATTTCTGGAATTTTCCTCTTCAAAGTGTATTAGACAATTCTCTACCCATTTCTAAGCTGGACTGAATCTATAGGCTTTATAAGCCAAATGAATTTGATGCAAACAAGATACCCATTTTATTTCACAGCTCTAACCTTAAAGAATTTTTCTAGCTTTTCCTGCTCTTGCTTTGTCTTTCTCACAGAATCCCTCTGATGAAAGCAAAGTCCCGTTATCCACAATTTCCTATCAGGTTACAGGGGCTTCCGCAGAAGCCACCTGGGACTTAGCGTGTTGTAAGAGCCTCTACGTTGCATGACAGTCTTGTTTTACAACTTTCTTATCACCTTTTCATTTGTTCGGCTGCTGGTCACCAGTGGCTTACAATGCCACCAGGCTCTGTTGAAAGACGTATAAAAGATTTTGTTCTGCAGGCTTCTTATCTCCAGTTCAGTTTGCCTTCCCTAAGTCACTAGTGAATTGGGACATCATTGGATTTGCATGGTGTCATTATTGCCACTCACAAAACAACTGTAGTCCTGATTGGCCATAGTTCACGCTCAGTCTTCAGACAGCCCACTTCCGCACTGCTCTAAAAATCTGATAACATCAGCAGACAGAAGTACGTATTGTTCACCTATTTTCATAGTTAAACGTGAAAATCAGTATTAAGATGGAGAACTGTAAGAGTGAGCAGAAAATCTTAAATGGAATCCTGACTCGGTAAATAGCATCCTAAGCAATGAATAGCTTCATGAATCATAGCGAATTCTCAAGTGAATTCTCAAGAAAAAAAAAAAAAAAAAGAGATGCCAATTACAAACTAATAGAAGGCAGAAAATGTAGATGCAGAGGTTATGGTTTTTAAATAGTTCTTTAATCTTATTGCAATATAACAGTTCTTTGCAGGGAGATTTTGATGTAAATAATGAAGGAAGAGTTAGGGGCAAGTCTGTTGGGGGGAGGGTTGCTTACAAATATTAAACCTTTACTTCTTAGAATATGGATCTTGCGTTCCAGTAAATTGATATCATTATAGGAAGGTCCTCATGCAGAGTATGTCAAAGAGACATGAGTGAGCTGGGTATAAAGCAGAGCATAGAAAACTGAATGATAAAAATAAAAACTGACATTGTTACAACTAAACAACCATGTTACCCCCCTGCAACACACACACACCATCAGATGAGATAAACAGCCTGCACTGTTTATGAGGTAGAGGGAAATTAGCTTAGACGATGCCCTCATGTTGCTCAAGCATAGTAAGGAGAGCAAAGTGCCCAGTCCAAGCACTTCAGAACACTTTCCCGGGTTGTACAGTTACAGTTTTGAGAAGCATGTGGATGGAGTTAGTGTAAAATAACAGAAAAGCCTTTATGCCTCAAAAATGTTTGACACGGTATTCTAGCACTGTTTAGTAAAGGGGAATAGTTAAATAAACCATGGTTCGTCCATAGAACCAAGTGTAACAGAGTGTGAAATCACAAGAGTTTCAAATAAATAGGGAAAGTATTGTTAATAATGTTAAGTCGAAACAGCAGGGTATAAACTCGCACACGTGAGGCAGCATAGCTGTGAGAGGTTGCTTGGGAAACAATTCTGTAGAGAAATACGAAGTTGGAGGAAGGACGGAGAAGTGACTCAGTGGTTATGGCATTTTCTGCCTTTCAGAGGACCAGAGTTCAGTTCCTGCCTGTCACTACAGCTCTAGGGAACCCAGTGCCCTCTTCTGGCCTCCACGGCCACTCCACACACATGCACACACACACATGCACATAGAGTAAAAATAAAATCCATCTTAAACAAGAGCATTAGGAAACAAGGGTGTTTATTTTTGGGGATGAGATTGAAACCGTTTCTATTTTTCTCATTTTATTAGTTTATATTCCTCTACTACCGAACAGTAGCCGTCATTTGCTATATTAGTATCTGTGTTTCTATTTATATCATGTATTACAGATATACATCTATTATGCCACGTTACAAAAATTAAGTCTATTTTTTTCTTAATTTTTGGATAGTAACCCAAAGTTGTACATTTTGTGAAAAGGTAAACTGAGAATTAAGATCACTGTTACGAAAATCTTTGGAATTGCTTTCAAATTGATTCTTCTCTAGAGTGGGGCTTGTTTACCTATTTCAAGAGACCAGACCACTCATAACTATGGTTTATTTGCATTTGGATTCTGAGCATTGCTTGCTTCTTCTTATTATCCTATGTACTTTACAATGTTCACAGTCCTTTTCAGACATGCTATTTCTCAAGAGAATGATTGGCATTAAACTAGGAGACAAATTTGTGAACGGTCTCAAAAGCTATTAAGTGGATAGAAATACACATTTCAGGGAGTTAAGCCTTTAAAATGCAATACAGGTCACATGAATGAAATAAGAGTTCATGTAGAACCATCCATGCCTTAACCTTTCAGAGTTGGGAGTGGGGTTATTGTTTTCAATTTTTAGAAGGCGTTATACAGCCACAGGCTAGGTACCACTTTCTTCTGTAAGAACCTGGCTAGGAGTTAGTTAGGAATGGGAAGAGGAGTAGGAGGGCACAAGAGAGGGGACAAGAGAGCATTATAGGGTAAAGGTGAAGGTGACGAAAATATTATGTGTATGTATGAAAGTATAATAAACCCATTATTATGAATAATTACTGTATACTAATAAAAACATTGCAGAAAAGATCATAGAGGAGTTGCATGGGCTTAAAGCCTCTTTGTCATTTTTAAAACAGCTGATATATTTACCCTCTCCGGGTTTGTAATGACTACTTGTAGTTTAAATTCTCTCTAGACTTTGCTACCTCCAATGTTATGGCACTTTGGAAACAGCCATCCTCCTTCTGTTTCATATCTAGCCTTGGTGGCTGTGCACAAGGTTCCTGTCCTGGAGCAGAGAGTGCTCTTTGCTTTGTCCCTGCTCAGGATGAAAAACAAACAAACTTGAGCTTCATAATCCACATAGTGTAAGAATATGCATATTTTTCATTACTCTCCTTTACGGCTATTTCTTTTGTTCTCCATTTCTACCACACTTTTGGAGGTCTCCAGATGCGTTGTCTTAGAAAATTCTTAAAACATCTGGGGAGGGCAAGAATCTCCTATGATTCCCACATGAAGAGATCAAACAGACTCAGAGGAAGATGGCAATGTTCTGATACCAACATGTCCTGGTAGCATGCAGAGCCTGGTGATAACAGAGACTACGAATCAGCTGTCCACTAGGGTCATGACGCCTTGTATGCTTGAAGGAAGGGGCGGGGGCAGGTGCCTTTGTGACACACGTTGGGCCCTTCCGACGTTTAAAGCTAAGATTCTGTTTTGATTTTCCTTTGGACTTCATCGCATTCTTTCTCACGCTCTTTTCATTCCAAGATTCAATCCCAAGACAGAATTATGGTACTTCACCAGCTGTTGTGCCAGGTAGGAAAATTCTAATTCCTTTCAGACTTCATTGGAGGGGAAAGATGGAGCTTGCCTGGTGTTTGCCACAACTCTTCAAAGCAGTGATTCTCAACAGGGTGGGCACAAGGAGTTTGCATTTCATTTTGGCAAGGGGAGGGATGTGTAGTCATGAGTCTATTTACTAGAGCAATCTGGCTTTATGTACGGAAAGTAAATATACTATCTTGAAAATTAAAAGTAAGATCTCAAAGACACATTGTCTGTGAAAGATACGCAGAAGACCTAGTCAATGTTCTGTGTATCCATGGGTCTCACTGTTTGACAAGGTTATCAGAATTTCTGAAGAGTGGGGGATTTTACATTTATCAAAACAAAGATCACACATTAATAAAAAGTGATTGAGAAGCGCTGCTTTAGAGACAAGAATTTCTCCGAAGTCAGAATCCCATGTGCTTGCTTGGCTCTAGGACAGGGTCTGAGGTGTGTACTCAAATAATTTGTTGAATGAATCAAAATTTCATGTTTTGTCCAAGACGTTATATTTGGAATATCAAAAGTGACACTTCTGATATTCCATTTTCACAACATAGTAGCAGAGGTTGCTTTGAGGATACATGAGGATCTTCAGCATTCCATTAGCAACATTTAATTTGATTCTTAAACTTTAATGCTGCGATTTGGATCTGTGTGTATATGTACAAAAAACCTGGTGGTTTAAAAAGTTTTGAATTGCATTAAGTATTGTGCTTTCATTTTAATTTTTCACTTTTGATTTGTTGCAAAGAGGAAAATGGGTAGGATTATTAATTTTTTGTTGATTTGTTTTAACTACTTGAAATGTGGTATGAAGCATGGAGAACTTGGAACCCTTTGAGCCTTTGGTATGTTAGGTAGTTAAAAATATTCAAATGGAACCAAGAAGGTCATTGGAAAGAGTGCATGAAACGTGGTTCAGGAAATGCCCATCAGAGCCCGGGAGGCAGTTGAGACTGGCAGCCAGAAAATAGCTTTCAGTGAACAGCACCCCACTCAAGGTCGCTGTGCTTGTGTGACACAGCGCCTGAAAGATAGTACTTCTTCCTGAAGGCCACTGCGCTTGCGTGATACAGAACCTGAGAGTACTTCTTCCTGAAGGCCACTGTGCTTGCGTGATACAGCATCAGAAGGATAGTGCTTCCTCCCGGAGGCCACCGTACTTGTGTGATACAGCTACTGAAGCACTTCCTCTTGTCTGATGGATTTCTTTAGTTATTCTCATGGCTAGACATTCATCTTGGAGCCAAATGAATGATCTCATTAAAGAGCAAAGAATTGCTTTCAACTGGACATTACTTTGGTACTCTTGGTCTCCATTGATTACCCTTAATTAAAATGCCATGTGCCTGTTGTACACCCCTCCATGTATGGCCTATCATGTGTTAATGTGTCTTTTGCTTTTAAAACATGTCACTCTGGAGAGGATACTTTGTTTGATATGTATAACTTTTGCTTTCTTTCACTCTCGACCTCTTTGGCAAAAGATGCATACTCCTCATAATTAGACACTGTTAATAACAACAAAAAATCCTTCAACCAGACAACTTTTCAACTTTAAGAACAGAATGAATGCTGGGCATGGTGGTGTACACTCTTAATCCAAGAATTGAAGGGCAGAGGTAGGCAAATCTCTATGGATTTGAAGCCAGCCTGGTCTATATAGTGAGTTCTAGGCAGCTATATGGAGAGACACTGTGTGTGTGAGTGTGTGTGTGTGTGTGTGTGTGTGTGTGTGTAAGACGATGTGTATAGCAAGATATTCACACACACACATCACAAGGAGAGTTGTGAGCAGATTGTCAAAAGTGTTTACTTTACAATCACAGGTCCCCCTCAATATACATCTGTCTTCACAAGAAACAATGCCTAACTCAGGAGCCCCCATCTGATTCCACTAAAACTCTTGAGCAGATAACTGACCTGTTAAACATGGTACTCTAAGAAACTTAAGCTCATAAGTGTATGTGTGTGTGTGAAATAAGAACTAAAACCACAGAGGAAAATTAAAATTGACGATATGGAGCTTGGGATTTGACTCAGTCACTGGAGTGCTTGTGGGAGGGACTTAGTTCAGCCATGTAGCACCCACATAAAAAATCCAGACACAGTAATTCCAGCACTGGGGAGGCAGAAACCAAGTCAGTTAAGTCTATGAAATGGGCCCCAACCTAATGGAATAGCCTATCCCCAAAAAACTGTGGATGGCTTCTGAGGAATGACATCCAAAGTTGACCTTTTCCTATTCACACATGAATATACACACATGCAGATCTGCACCTGTACACATGTGCCCACATACAAACATGTAACACCAAACACACACACACTTAAAAATCCAAGATGATATGATGATAAAAGATATATTAAGTTTCCAGTAGTCGAGTACAAGGGAAGGGACCAATAGAGCCCTCTTATGGAATGCCGGATTTTGGGCCATGTTACACTTAGTTCCTCCTCATAAGATTTGGGCAGTGGTTGGGCATAATGAGCAGTTGTGTACTCCTTAGGCTTATGTCTAAATAGCAATAGATGTGCTTTCTAAAATGGTTGCTAACAATTTGATTGATTTTTGAACAATTGCGTATTTGTCCAGCTATTGACCATATTAGGAAAGCAAACTGATTCTGATGAAGTAATAACTCTTTACCAAATATCCCAATGTGCCAGTATCAAATGATTTAGATAATCAGCTTTTGGCGAATATATAGCCAGCCAAACTGCTGTAATATATTGAGGTTAGTGATACTAACTTAATTAGTCACAGAGATATAATCTAACCTATTTTCATTCAGTCAATATTTCAAACATTATCAAACTATTTCTGGGTGCCTGATACCTTGATAATTAATGAAGATGTAAATATGAATATAAAGTCCATACTTAGTAAAAAAAAATCAGCATCATTGTTCAATTTGAATTTGCTGATTCTTGTGATATTATTTGTGATGTTGTAAATGTGACAGAGAAACAAGAATATAGAAAGAATATTTTTGATACAGAGGAAAAAGTGAACTTGGAGAAGGATCGGGAAGGCTGTATAAGAGTTTACCAGACAGACTACAGTGGAGAAATAGATTAGGCATATAGGACATGCCAACTCTTACAGTGGAAACAGTATGAAGGTATTGGATAATAGAAAGTCATTTGAGATATGCGGGTAAAATATGACTTTGACATAGAACAAAGCTAGATCTGTGTGATTCTCATTTGGAGTAAGAATTCTGTTCTTTCAGTCATGTGTCCTCTTTGTTATTTAATCTCTGTTGAAAACATACCATGTGTTAGCTTATGTTCAGTGTTGGGAATGGAACTTCTCATTAGGAACAAAAAATATTAGTTATGAGCATCTTACTGCAACAGTGTAACTGCTTTACTGTTTATAAATTATAAATTTTTTAATTTATAAATAAAACACCCAAGTTGAGAAGCTACTTGTATCATTTTTCAGTTTTGGACACTGAGGAAAATTACTAAACTTTCTGTAGTACATTACTTATCTGGGGAAATACTAATAACCTCATAAGGTGTCTGTAAGCATTGATTAAGTTAAACCATACACTCTGCTTAGAACAGAGCCTGTCATAAACTAAGTGTTCAAATTGTGTTAGCTACAGCTAATCATCATTGGCACAATATATTATGTTGGTTCAAGAAGGAACAATGGACATAAACCAGCAGAGGTAGAGAAAGACCCCAGGGGAAGAATTCTCTAAACTTAGAAACAAAGACACGTGGAAATTAGCTAAGTGAGAAACAGAGCTGAGAGTTTCACACCAAGGAAGCAATTTGTCCAAAGGCTGGTGAGAGAGAGGATGGAAAAATTGGGAAACTACAGGTGGGTTAGCAGAGAGATGGAGAGCAGGGAAATTAGCCTGTAGAAGTATCAGCTGTAGAAGTATCGTCAGGTATGGCTGCTTGAGCTCTATCCTGATGACAGTGTGTAGAGTTGGAGAATGACATAATCCTTCTGCTGATAGAATAGAGAATGTCTGGGAAACAGGCAGAAACAGAGAAGGGCCAAATGCACTGAAGAATCCAAGGAAGAAAACATCGTGGCAAGTAGTCACATTTGGTAAACGACCATACAATTATGGCTTTCTATATGAAGTTCTAAGGGATATCTGATAGTCCTCAGGAGATGTAATGGAAGGATTTAGGCAGAAGAGAGACTTTGAAAGACATAGAGTGGGAAGGCCAACAGCAGTAAATGGAAAGTTTGAGGGAGAATTCATTCAAAGCTGTAGATGGTAGGCTTTTGTGCCAGTTTTAAAAATTATGAGTGTGTGTGTGTGTGTGTGTGTGTGTGTGTGTGTGTGTGCTCATGTGCATGTGCCACAGTATGCATGTAGGTGCCAAAGAATGGCTTAAGGGGGTCAGTTCTCTCCCATCACTGTGGGATTCAGAGATCAAACTCTGGTCATGTCTTGTGAGGCCAGGGCTGTTATCCACTGAGCCATTCTGCTGCTCCAGGAAATTTGACTTTGTTTGCTGTAATGATCAACAGCCAAGAAGGTAGATTAATCAGGTTCGAAGCTTTTTTGCATAGAGTAAGAAAACAGGAAATGTGCTCTGGTGGTTTGGGTAAGAAAATGGTGAACCACAAATAGTTTTGAGGAAAACTTTGAAGAACAAAAAAGGAAGCTGATCGATAGAACAAAGAAAATACAAAGACTTGGGGAGATGTGTGCAGACTCAGAAAACTTCGATTTTAAGATTTTAGACAATGAACTATATTTTGATGATACACTTGGATATGGGATCAGGTGACCAAGGTGGGCTTGTGCACCCTTGGGAGACAGGCAACATGGGCATAAAATGCTGCTCGGTATGCAGGATTTGATTACACATGTGGATTTGGTTTTGTTTGTCTTGGTTCCTGTGATTAATTAATAAGTTGTTCAAGAGCAAGCATTGTTTTGGTGGGAAGGGTCTGAGGTCAGTATTTAGGCTTCAACAGTGAAGATGTGGCTTAAAAAAAAATTATCCAGGAAGAAAATTTGAAAACAAGACTGGTAATATCCAAAGGAAGTAGCTGCTGCTGGGGGTTGGGTACCTCTGAAGTATTTCACTCCGGGCCCCTCTCCTCACTCGCCGCTCTGAGATACCTTCCCAGGTCATCTCAGAGTACAGAGGGCCACAGTCACACATTGCTACCTTCTTGTTTATTTGTTCATTTTTGAGATTAGAATTTAATGACAATATTTCTCTCTTCCTTTCCCTCCCTCCAAGCCCTCTTATATACCCCTCCCTGCTCTCTTCAAATTCATGGCCTCATGTTCCACTAATTGTTATTGTATGCATACATGTATTTTCATGTATGTATATATTCCTAAATATAGTCTGTTAGTCCATATAATGTTACTTGTGTGTACGTTTCCAGGGCTGGCCATTTGGCACTGGACAACTAATTAGTGTGCTCTACCCTGAGGAAGACCACAGCTTTACTCAGTTACCCATAATTCTTTGTGTAGTGTTGAGGTCTCAGGACATTTGCCCCTCCGGTTTGGTATGTCCGTTGCTGTCATCCTGGTTCAGCTCGTGTCGGCGGTCATGTTGCTGAGACTTTATAGATATAGCTTCTAACGTTACTAAAAGACACGTTCTCACAGCAAACTCCCTGATCCACTGGCTCTTACAAGAGTTCTAGTCCTTCCAAGCTGTTCTTTGAGTTTCCTTTTTAAAAGAAATTTTAGGGACGATGTGTAAATGAGTTTCATTTCCTTCAAGGGTGTCAGTGTGAATCAAGGAAAAGCTAGCATGCCTACAAAAGAAACAGAACCAGAGCCTCTTCTTTCTAAAAGGATTGGGGTTCTGAAGACATGGGAAGCAGAAAAGAGGGCTCAAATGGCAGTCGGGGGGGAAAGGGAAGAATTTGAGGGAGCCGCGTTCATTTCCTGCCATATTTCTATAGATTGTCAGACACAGATGGAAGTGGTAATTATCAGTATAGGTTGGAGTTTCACAGAAAGGCATTTATAAGTCCTAACACATCAGTCAAATATGAGTCCTTAATGTTGGATTTCTGAACGTGGAGTGAGGCCCTGTGTAATTTAGGCAAAACACACTTCAAAGCACTGCAGTGGTGGGCTGGTGGTGCAAGCATACCACAGCCCTGGGGAATTCAAGGCCAGCCTGCTCTGTACAGACAGAGTCCAGCCTGAGCTGCATAGTGGGGCTTAGTTTCCCTGCCCTCACACAGGTCGAACTGTATAAAAGAGATGGCAAAGCACTTTACAGCTTTCTTTATGCCTTTTGCTAGTTAGTGACACAGATTTACACT
This sequence comes from Cricetomys ansorgei, assembly GCA_026225945.1. Classification (NCBI taxonomy): domain Eukaryota; kingdom Metazoa; phylum Chordata; class Mammalia; order Rodentia; family Nesomyidae; genus Cricetomys; species Cricetomys ansorgei. The sequence continues at coordinate 51,084 of JAMJFZ010002941.1, read as the reverse complement.
GGAGAGCCTTTTTAGGGTGCAAACAGTGAGGCTTGGCTGAAGCCTGCCTTTATGCTTTCTCCCTTTGCATGAGAATGAAGATTCCCCTGTATCATCAGCACGATGGGGGAGAGTTAGAGTCTTCAAAGAAGGAAACTGTTTCTCAAACTCTCAACAGCATGTGTATTCCAGGATTCCGTGAGCTAATTCCAAATCACTTCCATCTCATCTCTTATTAACAATTAGGTCGATTAGTAGTCCCAATTAGCAACAATTAACCATTAAATTGTGTTTACTGTAAGAGACCCAACACAGATAGAAGTGCTCCCACAAGCAAGCCACACTCAGAAGTCAACTTCCTCTCTCCCTTCAAACACTGGGCTTCTCTGATGCCAAGAAGGCATTTCATGAACTGCACTAAGTAATTGCATCTCTTTCTTTTCAATGAAATGAAATAGGGGCAGTTTGATCCACTCAGCCACTCATCCAGCAGGTATCTGCAGACTCTCTACAGTGCGGCAAAGAACCAGGACAAGGCAGCACAGAATGTGCTCATTGCCTTCAAAGAGTGAAGAGTCTAACCAAAGGCCATGTCCTAGGGAGCGAGCCCAGTGGGTGACAGAGCTCAAGTTCTGCCTGCCAGGCTGCACACTAAACATGATATTTGTACAATTATTAGACATATGGGCATATGCACAATGAATCGTCATGTTCCTGATGGTGCCTTGTGGGAATATAGTTTTCAGTGATCTAGTCAAGTGATTCCCTCTAAAAAGAAAAAGATTCAGTTGATAAACTCTTTTTATTTAGCTCAGCGTTTTGTTTTGTGTTTTTTGTTTTTGTTTTTTGAAAGTGTGTGTATGTGTGTGTGTGTGTGTGTATGTACATGTTTACTTGTGTGTGTGTGCTGACTTACATACATGAACCTGTGTGTAGGACTAAAGTTGATGTCCAGTATTCCCTGTGACTCCCTTTTTCTGCTGGGATTACAAATGGCCAACACACCTACACAGACCCAGTGTCTCTCATCCTTCTACTTACAAGGCAAGGTACCTTATCCACTGAAACTCAGTGTTTTGCACTAGCCCCATTGGGACATACTAGTAGGTGCAAAATCATACACTTTATTTTAGTGACCAGTAGGATATATTTGTAAAGGTCCACACAGGAAAGACTTGGGGGCCCTTCAGGGCCTAATGTCTTTGCCATGTTAGCATGGATGAATCATGCAAATAAAAACAAGTACAGCTGTATTCCATTAGAATTTGCTTACAGGGTCTGCTGAAGACGGCTCAGTTGGTGAAGTCTTTACCATGGAGCAAGATGATCTGAGTTCATTCCCCGGAACTGATGTTATAAATCCTGGCATGGTTGCATGTGTTTGTAATTCCAGCACTGGGGTGTCAGAACAAGTGGATTCTTGGGACTCACAATCAACTAGCTTAGCTGAATAAGTGAGTTTCAGGTAAAGTGAAAGACCTTGTCTCAAAAACAAAGTCAAATAAAAACAAAACATACAATGTGGACAGCATCCTGAAAATTGACAGCCGTGAGCTTGACTTCCAGCCTACACACACACACACACACACACACACACACACACACACACACACTCTTCATTTATGTCTCAGTCAGTACTGTATTGCTGCGAAGAGACACAATGCCCATGGATACTCTTAAAAAGGAAAATAATTGGGGCTGGCTTACAGTTCAGAGACTTAGTACATTGTCACCATAGCGGGAAGCATGGTGGGAGACTTGCAGGCACACATGATGCTGGAGAAGGAGCCAAGAGTTCCACATACGACTCCAAAGGCAGCAGGAAGATTGTGTGAACTGGGTCTGGCTTGAGCATCTGAAAGCCACCTCCCACCCCCCCAAAAAAAACCCCAGTGACGAACTTCCTCCAAAAGGCTACCGAAACTATGGGGCCTTTAAATTCAAACCACTACCGTTTATTATTCCAAAGATAATTAACTGACCAGGTTTGAGCTACATGATGTAATTTGCCCACCCAATCCTCATCAGTGTGCTTTCTTAAGTATCTCATGTTAAGTACTGTCCCTTACATTGTTTAATAAGACGTAGGAAGTACCTTCCTTTATGATCAACATCTTTGTCCAAGGTGGCAGAGACTAAAACAGAGCCGGAGAGACATCTCTTACTATGGTCCTACTACTACTAGCTTTGTCTTATCCAGGCATAGCTGCTTCTCTTCGTGCTGCTTGGCTCCACAAGGGAGTAGGTAGCCTGGCTGGCTGTCAGTTATCTGTTTATCTGGTAGACCGGCAATCTGGTTAAAAACCAATCACTACATAGAGTGAGTCAGAGACTAATGGAAATGCGGCTGCCTTTTGTGTGGCGGTCAGAGCAAAGTGCTCTTCCGGGACACAGCAGACACATCGGTGTGCAGGCAGCAACACACGGTGGTTTTGCAGCAGAGTCTGTCAGCGAAGGGGTGACACTCACTGGGAGCACAGGATAGGCAGCCGAGGTATTACCTACCGTATTGGTCGTAGCCAGCTCACTTTGACAGTACATCCCAAGGCTATGCATGCACAGCTACAGAGGGGCACAGGCTACGGAAGAGGAGACATTGGAAAAGAAGGCATTCAAAGCTAAAGTGGATCCGGAAATGAGGAGGCCAGCTGTGCACAATCCACATCTCTAGCGTGGAGACCTCACAGTTCCATTTTTAATCAACCACATACACTGGGCGCTTGAGTCTCTCAGTGAGAGACTTCCAACTATGAGGTGACTGTGAGGTAGCACTTGCTGTGGGCAAGCTGGGGACACAGGATACTGAAGAGCCATGGCTAACAGACACATTAGCATTTCTCTTGTCTCTGTGGCAAACTAGTTTATCGGGAAGCAACATGCTGGGACCACCTGACTGTAGGTTCCTGTTGCAAGGCTTCTGCACATGAGAATGGAGAGCCTTACCCCTTCTTTCTTACAGGACTGCTAGTTGGCACCAGCGTTTAACTGCTGCTAGCTTCCTTGATACAGGACACCAGAAGTTCTTGTCCGTACTTTCACTCCACGTCCCTGTACAAAGGAATGCATTGCCTGAGTCCAGGGGGCTGAGGCTGTGTCTCTCACTGTGCACGGATTTCTTTTGCACCCACAGTGTAGAGTGAAGAACCAAATCTGATTCCCTTTGTACCTGGGCCATTAGTCCAGTTGGGAGTAGATAGGATATTTTGGCAGTTTGCTTCCTTGCTCCTAAATGTTGTTAGTTTGGTGTACTCTGTGTTATTCATTTGTTTGTTTTTGTTTGGTTTTTAAGAAATAGACTCACACAGTATGTAGCTCAGGATGGCCTTGAAGTCTTAATCCTCCTGCTTCTATTTCTAAAGTGCTGGGATTTTAGGCATGTACTAACATTTCCTGTTGGTTTTCTGTTTTTAATTTGTGTTTTATATTATATAACCCCAAATTTTCTGAGCGTTTAACCCTTCAATGTGGAAGTATAATTCCTATTTTTAAAATATTTATAAAAGGCTAGTAAATAATACTGATCTATCATGTTCAGGGCACTAGGATTAATCTTCAGACTATACAAGGAACAAATGCACACACTCATGCACACACACACACACACACACACACACACTCACACACACAGACACACACACAGACACACACACACTAACTAGGAGCAAATATGGATGATATAAGAAAAAGCATGTGTGCTACAAAGACTCAGGAGGAAGACAAGATGACACTCAGCCTTGATAATGCCTTGATTTTGTAAAAACTCTCCAACACTCAGTCGTGTTGGTTACCCACATCCAGGTAGGTGTGAACGGGAAAACATGTGACACTAAACACAGGACTGTATGTGCAACTCAAGAGGTTGCACACAATTCCTAGTCCTACTGTTTCATAATTAATTCCCGACGAGCATTCTTAACACATTCTTCAACTTATGTCTTCTCACGGTTAAGTACAAGTAAAAATATTACAGCCTCAGATCTGTAACACAGCAGTGACAGAAGCCATCATCAGACATGCAAAGTACCTGAGAAGAAATCAATTTATAAGAAGTGCAACATATCCATGTTCTTGCCACGCAAGCTCTACTTAATTTTCTATTTTTCTTCTTTTCTTTTTCTTTTCTTTCCTTTCCTTTTCTTTTATTTCATTCCTTCCTTCTTTCTTTTTTTGAGGGCACAGGGTTGGCGGGTGGAACAGGGAGGAATGGGAACAGGTGGTATGGAGATACATTGTATGAAACTCACATAGAAGGATTATAAAAATACACAAATACATAAAAAAAACTATAGGAAAAGCTCTCTCTCTTTAAAGAAAACACATGTTGCAATCCAGCTTTCGTAAGCAGAGATTGTCACAGCGTGTTTCCTATATACTTTCCATTTCATTTCTTTCTATTTTAACTAATTCCAGATTTTCAATTAATTTGCTTAATCAAAAATTGTTGCTACTGTCCTGGTTCTTTTCCCAACACTCTTCTTAGTTTCCCCTGCTGGCTCCTCCCCATCTGCTCTGCATTGATCCTGTAATTATGATACATTTTGGGGATTGTCTCAGCTTCTTCTAGCTTTCTCACCTACCCCATTGGCAGTTCTCTCCTGGTGGAAATGTCAGCCCTCATCTTTTCCCTGAATTTCAGATTCATATGAACATTTCATACTGTTTGTTCCTAGGTACTGTGGACCCATGAAATGAAATATTTGTCAGCTACACTGAAACATTTGGTGAATACTTCCTGCAAATGTGTCATGCACAGAAAGAGAATGTGACAGTCCCTGTCTCAAAGGGACTTCTTTATGTGTATCTGAGCCTTGGATCCCTTTTTATTCACTACAGTTTACCTAGTTCTGATATTCCAAATAGTTTTTGTCTCTAATCTCCTTTCCAAGTCTCACTGAAGCTGCATAGGAGTCTGTCTGGATCAGATCTGCTGTTATCGAGTCCTGTGCCTAAAGACTTTTGTGGTTACTTTTAAAGCTAAAGACTAGTCAGTCAGTCGTGAGGAGCCCTTTTCAATATAGCAGTGCAATTTTAAAAGTGGTGCATATTTGTTTACCGTGACAGTACGAAGATATTAACATGCTATGCCTGTTATGCACCACATAAACCCTCCTATAGTTTAGTAATTTTTGCATTCTTGAGTTTATGTTCTTTTAAAACATTAACATTAATTGTTTGACATTAGTTAAGCATACTAGCTTATTTTTCAACTTTTGTGATCAACATTACAACATTATTTCTTGTGCTAAGCTTCCTCTTCTTCCTAAGCCCTTTAACATAAGTTTTTACTTTATTCATTCTTTGAAATTTAATCTGAAGCCTTATGGCTAAACACACAGTCTTTGTATGTAATAGGATCTCACTTAAAAATATTTATTAAATGTTGTCATTTGGTTGTTTTAAAATTGATTTATTTACTTTGTGTGTGTAAGTAGGTGTGAATTTGTAAGTATCCCTAACACATTTGTGCACACGTCTATGGGGGCTGGAGATCAATGTAGGATAACTTTCTCTATTGTTCTCTACCTTGTTTTTTTGATTATTTCTTTTATTTTTGAGATTATAATTAATATAATTACATCATTTCTCGCTTCCATTTCCTCCCACCATACCCTCCCACACATGACCTCTTTTTCCATTAATTGTTCACACACACACACACACACACACACACACATTCTACCCTATGTAAGTACAACTTGCTACCTCCTTTTTTTAAAAGAAATGATCTGTCACTGAACCTGCTCCATTCAACTTTCGCTAGATTAAACTGGCCAGTGAGCTCTAGTGTTCTTCTCATCTCTGCCTTCCCAGAACTTCCCAGAACTTCCCAGAACCAGGTATAAGGTGCACGCTGTTTTCACTTGTGTACTGGGGATTTAGCTCATGTCTTCATGTTTGTGAGACAGATACTTAGCTAAGCCATTTACCCAGCTCCCTTATTTTGAGACAGAGATTCATCTGACATTGCAGCAATTAGTGACATTGTTTCTCATTTGACTACAGTGGAAAATTTTAGCAAAATGAAGAGATCCCATGCTGTTCTCGCCTGTGAATGATAGTTCAGCTAGCTATAAAAGCCAGTGGTGATTACCTTAGCGCTAGAAATGTTGCTTCTGTTCTTGTATGAGTATTGTGGCACCTGATATACTGTGAGCCTATTATGCTTTATGGAGTAATATCCTTTGCGTTTCTGAGAGCGCTTCCGTACTATTTTCATCAATAAAGTTTTGTGGTTTAGTTACTCTTCCTTTGGAGGAGAAAAAAAGAAGTGTCATATAATTGAATCTTCCTTTCTCTATGTTCAGGAAGCATTAGGATTTGCTCCAGTACCTAACCTCACAGCTGCTATAAGAGATCTAAACTTAAAGGCAGAGTGGAATTTTAAAATAGAGTGAGTTAATTCATATTTCCTCTGCTGGATGAACTTTTATGATGTTATTAGCTGAGTTATTATAATAAATACACTTTAAACAATATAAATAAAAGATATTATAACACACAGTGATAAAAGTTGAAAAATGATAACTATGATTTCAAGAGCTAAAACATATAAATGGGAAGACTTAAGAAATGTAACATCTTCATGTAAGTGTTTTAAATTGCTATTTTATAAACTTTTTAAAATTTTGCCTAGTAATACATAGTTTACTAAAATTTTATAGTGTTATTCAAATATACACAATACTAAGGAGATAATTTATTTTTATTTTTTCTTTGAGATTATAATTACATTACTCCTTTTGCTGTCCTTCCTCTAAACACTCCCATACATTACCCACTCTCCTTCAGATGCACGCCCTCTTGTTTCAATAATTGTTATTGCATGCACATATGCACATATGTACATATTCCTAAATATAGCCTCTTCAGTCCATGTAATGTTATGTGTTAGTATCAAGAGCACATGGCAGAATTAATGCGATTGTGGAAAAGAGTGTGATAATGACTTTGACACTTCTGTGGTTGACAGCGATAGATGGAGGGACCTCTGCTGTTCCCCCTATCCAACTCTTCACACTTCCTCTTTGACAGACCTTGAAAGCCCTGCTTCTCCTTATAGATGTGGCTTAAGTTTTCTGGGCATCTGCAGTCACTGTTAAGTTTTACGTGAATGTATTAAACACCCACCAGGAGGGTCATTGTCTCTGAGCAGCTGGCTGCTGCTTTGGGTATTTTTCATATTGGAATCTAATTTCAAGTGATGTGTTTGCAAGCAGCAGTTAGGAGCATCTAGAGTCTTGCCAGTTCAGTTACTGTGAGACTCTCAATCTTTGGTGGGTTTTTTTTTTGGAATTAGACATAAGGCACTTAAAATTAGGACCATACTAAATACATTTTAAATAATGTGTTGACATTAAGTCTGACTTCCACATGATAATGCTATACACACATATATTCTATTATTATGTAGATATTTTCAGTTTTCTGCTTAAACCAATATCGCCTGCAACAATTTGTTTTTCTTGAGATATACACCACATAGTATTTATAGCTATCAAAGTCAAGCAGGTTTCATTTGCCACCCAAGTGCCATCTCCACAGCCTTCTTTCAGATGGCTCTGCCTTATTCATTCTGACAGTGTGGAATTTATCAGGCCAGTCCCTGTTTCCCTCATCTGAATTATGCACTCAGGTGCATTCACTGTGCTTTTCATTTGATTAAATATTGATGGAAAGGCCATCAGCTAACTCACCTTCCCACTACACACAAAAGTCACAATCACTTGATTCATTTCCTTACAAATGGAAACCAAGCCTTGAGCAGATAGGAAAGCAATGGTGTCCTTTGATCTGCGTGAGTGGGCATCCCTTCAGCTGTCAGCAAAGCCACGATGGCTGCGGAGTGACAAGTGCACCCTCCTGTAAGGCACACTTAGATTATTACTCCTTATGTCTGCTCAGAGTCCACATACTGGCCTGGGGGAGTCATCTACCAGGGAACGCATGAGCCTCCAGATTTGGAAAGCATGAATTTCATTCATAAATGAACAATTACTTGGACAAATTGCATGTGGAGAATCAGGGGGAGGGGAGGAGATGGCTCTGCAGTTAAAAGTAAGTACCGTTCTTCCAGAAGACCCAAGTTGGGATGCCAATACCCATGTCAGATGGCTCACAACCACTTTATTACTCCAGATCCAGGAGATCTGCCTCCCTCTTTTGCGGATACCTGTGCTCGTATATATTTATTCCCCATCCCCATGCATGTATAATTTAAAATAAAATCTTAAAATAATTAAGAATGGTCAGAGGCATGCAAAAACATTTACATATTTCAGATATGTGGTATGGAAGGTAGAACCTACAAACCCAAGACCAGAGGTCAACTATGTCCAGCATTGAGATTCACTCATTATGTGAAGGAGGCAAGATGCCCATCAATGGCCCAGGGCCCCTGAAAGATCAAGTTTGGGATGTGACTTGGGAAGGCTTACAGACACGACAGTTTAGACTATGCTGGGCATGTTCAGGAAGTGAAAGGCACTTACTGACTGCCCCCTTCATTGGCCTTCTCCACAAGGCCAGAGCAGAGCATCCTTGTCTTTGACATAGGTCAGCGGTCATTGACATTTCTCTGGAAAGGTTGGTTTATACCTTTGCAGGAAATGCTTGTCTGTACCTGGCAGCACTCACTCATCAAGGGGCCTGGCCTGATAATTGTGATTAACCTTTGAAAATTGTTTAATTGGATGTAGTATGAACTTGCAAATAGCTGCAGCTAATTAAAGACTATTGGAAAATTTCCCATGAATTCTTCCCATGTCTCAAGGACAATCATAACATTGCCTGAAAAAACACAGCCAAACATGGAGTGGCCCTGACAAAGCATAAATATGAACACTACACAGGCCACAAACGTGTTCTGTTCCTTGCATGCACGCATTCGGGGCACATGGATTTGCACTTACAAGGAACACACCCTCAGAGTATCATGTGTGTTACATCTGAAGGCCATGATCACTTTATAACCAGTGTCTGTGTCCTCCTGCAAATCAGCTCTTTATACTTCACTGGGGCCTCTCATTCATATTTATGTTCCTTCCCCTGTTTTAAAGTTTTTGATCTTTTTAAGTTCCAAACACAAGACCTGTCATTTTTGTTCATAGCGTGACTATCTCATCTCCTCCTTCGTGAGAAGATGAATACCTCCTTTGATCTGATCCTCAAGTGCTTCCTTTTCATTTCCAGCCCCTGATTTGCCATTCCTGCTTTCTTTCTATCTTGTTTTATGAAATTATAGCCCTATTTTTCATAATAAATTTGACTTCCAGTTTTTGTTGTTGTTGCTGTTGCGTGTATGTTTTTGAGACAAAGCCCTGTTTTGTCATCTAGGGTATCTCAAAATTACTATCCTCCTGCCATGGCTTCCTGAATGAAGAGATAGAAGGCATGTGAGGGTCTGTCAGCTCTTCCTTCTGTGTCCCTAAACCCATCTGTCCTGCTTTCATTGACTCACAGTGTACATTAGCCATTAGCCTCTATCCCACGCGCCCCTCTTCGCTACATTCTCACACACGGTGGCTTTTCCTCTGCCTGACATGAGTCGGTTCCCCGTCACCAGTTGCTCACAGGGCTGTCATTAGGACCCTGCGAATTGTCTTACTCTCCTTCTTGGTGGTATACGTCATCTACTTCCCGTTCTCCAGCTGCCCTGGACGTGGCTGCGGTTTTAAGCACCTGCCCTCGGCTGGAAGCAGCGCCATCAAGTCCTCGTCCCTTCCTTCCACCCTCTCCCTCCACAGTCACAATTTCAATCTCCTTTGGTCTCTTTTGCAAATGTCCTCGGTGTTTTGGAAATCCTCTGTGAAGATTATCTCTCCGTGCTGAGGCTTTGAGAGTTAAAGCGTCGCTATGCTTTAGGATTACGAGGGCCTTTGGCAGGAGCGTGGAGCATGAGTCCTCTCCGTAGGCAAGAAATATATGGTTTACTGTTCATCTAAGCTTGGAGTTAAGGAGGAAAATCTCTCAGAATTTCCTTTTCTTCTTCTCAACTGTGCTACAAACCTCAGAAACAAAAAAGGATCCTTGCTCACACAACCTTCCTTATTTATGTATATTCCAACACACAGGATGTTTGTGATTGGTCGTAGCCATTCTACTCCCGGACACTGGTCCAAGAAAGTCCCTGTATCTTTTAGTCTTATTCCTGTGAGCCTTTTCTGGGTTGATACCTGGCCAACCATACTCATCCTTCACACAGATCTGGAATACATTTGGAGGTTAATATACATTGTGGAGATCAGAATACTTTAGATACAAAAGTATGGTCTTAACATTAGCAGATGCCTGTCCCCACCCACTGATTCCTATGGATAGGCAGAAACACGTCAGATTTTTTTAACCTAATATGATTTTCTCTAATAGCAAACATTCAACGTGGGATTAGGGCATACCAGAGATGTTTGTGGTTAGTGTTCAGTTTCATTTTGTTGCTGTGACGAATGTCGTGACCAAATGTGAATGAGGAGGAAGAATGGGTTTATTTCAGCTTTCAGGTTGAAGTCCATCATTGAAATCAGGGCAGTAACTCAAGCAGGAGCTTAAATCAGAAACCAGGGGGAAAAACACTGCCTGCTACTTCACCCACAGATTCATGGGTATCTAACTTTCCTATATAACTAAAACCACCTGCCCAGGGAATGGTGCTGCCCACTGTGGGCTGCACTCTTCTGCATCAATTAACAGTCAAGATAATCTCCCACACACACATGTACACAGGACAATCCAACCTGGTCAATTTTTCCACCCAGGCTTTCTCAGATGACTCAAGACTGTGTCATCCTGACAATTAAGGCTAATTAGGACAGTTAGCCTAAAAGACAGTGGTCCGCTGAGATAACTAAAACTGTCATGTGACTGCACCACAGGCTACAGTGCAATTGCCCCTTAATTTTTGGCTGAGAGCAAAAATTAACCAACATTTTTCTCAGTAAAACACTTGTCTTCCCAGAGCTAGTCCCCAAATCAAGGTGCCTGTGTATTGGAGAGTTTCTGTAGGTTCTTCTCAGTTCTTCTTAGATCCATCCATCAGACTCCATTTGTACAATGCATGTTTCAACCCATGGTGAAAACACAGTGGCCTTTGAAAGTGGTAGCATAGAAGCTGCAGGCCAAGTGCTTATTGGGAAAATAATTTGCATGTCTCTGCTTCATAAAACTTTCAGATTCCTTGGCCAAGGAAAATAGTGGGATGGGGCTGGAGAGACATGGCTGTAAGGTAGTCTATTCTCTTTGAGAATTCTAAATTATGTGACGCTGAGAATACTATTTTACCTGTATAACTACATCCCAACCATCTCCCAGAGCACAGAGGAAGTATACCTTGACCTAGTGTTGAGCTGGTGTGTATGTGTGTGTGTGTGTGTGTGTGTAAAGAGCTTGCTTTAATTAAGACTGCTGGTCATCATACTAGTGTCTACTCCTCAGACTGTGTCTCTTGCTTCCACATTAGAAGTCTTCCTGCCATCGTTTCTGATTTATTCTCTTGCCTAATGGATACTGTGACTTGTGGGATTCATTGTTAACAAACTTTGATAAGGGTTCAAAGGCATCTATTTGATTAGTCGGCTTGCTTATCTTTCCTTCCCTAGGCTTCATCTTTCTTGTTTATTCGATACTACTACGGTATTTTCTACAGGTCTAGAAGCTGCCTTTGATCCCCTCAGGGAACAAGATGAGGTGAAAGTCAATAAAGGCTAGAAATAGAGATCTCCAGTGTGTTACTCGCCCAGTCAAGAATGACAAATCAAAGTCTACAAGAAGGGATAACTCGTCATCTATCACTGTTGCCTACAGAGCACAGTCCTCAGACCGTTTCCTGAATGCTTCTCTTCTTGCTCCATGAATGTCCATATGCTCCCTCTGGCCACAGTGAATTATGGGATAAGTGTGCTCTGAGGGCTTGCTTTCCCACCTGGATCATGCTGGCTCTCTAGAACCTTTTTTCCATTTCATCTGCAGCCTCTACCAACCAGGTCTTAAAGGTCTCTTCTCTCGCTCTCCCCTCCCCTTCCCTCTACTCCCTTCTCCTCTCTTATGCTTCCCTCCCCTCTTCCTAGTTTCCATAGCCAGTTGTATATGCCTGTATATGTATATGTGTGTGTGTATGTATATGTATATGATCTTGGATCTTTGTAAATTTCTCTGTCAGGACCCAGTGGATCCTTCCTGAACCATAGGTGCTTAGACACACCCCCACCAACTTCTTCCACCATGATAGATCTCTGGGTCTTAGAATTTAGAGAGCAAGATGAGACCATTGCTTTTACTACTCAGTGTTATTAACACTCAGAGTTGTGTGTGTGCATGCATGTAGAAGTCAGAGACTAACTCTGTTGGTGTGTTTCAGATGCAGTCTACCTTGTTTTTTTGGGGTTTTTTTTGTCAAATCTAGGCCGACTGTCTAGTGAGTTGCAGGAATCCAGTCATGTCTGCCTCACTAGCACTTGAATTACAAGTGTCCCTCCGTGCCCAACATTCTGTTTTATGGAGAGTTCTAGGGCTCTAAGTCTGGCCATGATCCCTGCAAACCTTGCCTTTATCCACTGAGCTATCTCCCAAGTCCTAACACTCAATTTAAATATAACATTTTCAGAAGACTCATTTGAAGGTATCACCGAGTTTTGCTCCAAATAAATAGAAGAGAAAAGGTAGAGATTGTAATCGTCTCTTGGATGCTGAGATTTTCTCTAACAGCCCAAAAAAATATGGGTTTCCTCCCTACGTTTTTTTCAGCTGGCTGTCATCCCTGAGCAGATACAGCAGGACATTGCTCTAAGTGATCTTGCTCATACAAGGCATATGACATACTAATTCTCAGTCATCTTCCTTCAGAAACACAACCTTCTTCCCACTCTTTCCATTACCGTGGAGACAAGATTCCCCCAACTTTGGCCTATGCTGTAAGGCCTTTACTATGCTGACAGCTGAATCCCTACGGTACTAGTCACCAAAGCTGATGATCTGAGTTTTATCTTGGGACATATATGAAGGAAAGAGAGAACTGACTCCTGTGAGTTGTCCTCTGACCTCCACATGCATGCCATAGCACATGTGCACCCACATGTGTACAATACACACATACACACACACACACACACACACACACACACACAGAGTCAATGTAAAAATATATATGACTTCCCTTCAGCAGCGCTTCATTTGGTTAATTATGTTTTTCTTCTGAAAGGAGTTTTCTACCCTTTGCATTACCGGGTTTGCACTATCTGTAACACACTCTGGTCCCATTACCATTCCATACTTGCTTCACGTATTCACCCATGCCCTGCCTCTTACAGAGTCCCTGGGACACAGGCCTCCAGGTGCACGGCATGGTGAATGATCATCAGTACAAGTAATGGCCTCTCATTATTTCTCATTGAAAAACCAGAAGACCCATGCCCAGTCTGTAAGTGACTGTTTACTAGGGAGAGGCAGCCAGCCAGTGGACATGATAATACTAGCCTGCATTAAGTAGCAATTTTAGCTGTGATCAAATAAACAACCTTTCACCTCACAAGAACATTTGTCTGTATTTTCTCGCACCCACCTTCTTATTTATTTATTTATTTATTTATTTTTCCTAATCCTACAAATCCATGAGGGATTTAACTAATGTTTTTCTAAATGGTATTGAAAACTCTTGCAGATTAACAGTGTGCATGGGAACAACTATTAATCATTTGAAAGTCTTCCTTCTTGATTGTTTCTATCCATAGATTTTAGTTTCTTGAATTCTCTTATACTCAAAGAGATACTTTTTACTTCCTTAGTATAAAATTGGACTTAAAAACATAAAGTAAGCATCCATTCCATTGTCATTTGAAATTCTTTCAGCATGCATGCAATTGAAATGTTCCTGTTTTCTTTTCTTTAGGAAAGTGTGTTTGACCTGAGACCTTGAATTTGTCTAGTGCAGGCCAGACTTGAGTGCTTCCTGCCCAGTCCCTGAAACTCAGTTGGATTACCTCCCCTCAGTTCATGCTCTGTAAGGTGTCTGTTGGCTTTAAAAGGCACACAGATGCCATTTGAGTTTATCACCTAAGCCACTTAGACTTCAAGTCCACCTGAAGAGCTTGTGATGCCACAATATATATGCTTTTTACTGACCAGCTTCTAAAACCTCTTTCCTTAGGACTCTTGAACAAAGGTGGAATGCCATTACCTTGCTGGGTGAAAAGAAATCACATCAGCTCCCAGGCTTTGTCCTGTACCAAAGAATTGGTTAATGCATGGGAAAACAGCTTTGTATTCATTTCCACAGTGGGTTCTGTTCATTCCTTCTCCTCTGTAAGCACCTCTTGAGTGAATCCACAGAATGAGGAGACACCAGAGGTTGACTGGTCAAGATAGGTTCCTTATTGCATCCCTATTAGAAGATGAACACAAATCCTGTGTGCTCTTGCTCTCTCCTGCTCTCTCTCTCTCTCTCTCTCTCTCCCTCTCTCCCTCTGTCCTTTCCTCCAACCCCCCCTCCAACCCCCCCTCTCTTCTCTTCTCTCTGGAGATTTCTTTCCATCCATAAATGAAGAGAATAATGCCAGTAGAGTAGACTGTGAAAGGTAGCCCAGAATTTATAGTCTTGGGGAAACCCAGTCTTCGTTATATCCCAGGAGTCTACATTTGCAACTGTCCTACTTCGCTCCTCTGTTATTGAGATAAACACCATGTCCGAGAAACAACATGGGGAGGAAAGGTTCACTTGGCCTATATATTCTGATTACTAGTGCATCCGAGGAAGTCGGACAGGAACTCAAGACAGAAGGTAGGAACTGAAGCAGGCAATGGAGGAAGGTCTGGCTCTCCATCGCTTACTCAGGCTGCTTTCTTATTGCCTGCTTAGAGGTAGCATTAACTACAGTAGGATTGGCCCTCCGGCATCAATCATTAATCCAGAAATACGTCCACAGACTTGCCCACAGGCCAGTCTGAGGGAGGCGTTTTCTCAACTGAAGTTCCCTCCTCCCAGATGACTTAAGCTTGCATCAAGTTGACAAGAAATTATGATAATAAAAAAAAAAAAAGGATTTAACATTTTCAGTTCTCTAGGTATTGGTGACCCAACCATGGTCTTTGATATAGCAGCACCAACACCTGCCAGGAGCTAATAGAAGAACAATACTTTAGGGCCCGCCATAGGCCAAATACATACCAAACTGGAAATGAGTCCTGCCATCTCCTTTTGAAAAACCCTTCCAAATAATCCTGTCACACAGATGGGGTGCTGCTCTAGCTCATCACACCATCACAGGTTCGTGCACAGAGGATGCTAGAATAAAATAATAAGGATGACGGGAGACACTAAAACTGATGGTAGAATAAAGGTACCGCCATGATCATAATCTTCAAACTTTCCTCCCTTCCGGAATTCCATTGCATTTGCTACTTGATTGTATGATTCTTCTCTTTTTTCATGATTTTTGAAGTGCAAAAAAGTCTTCCATGTTTTGATGTTCAATAGAATCAGACTAAGATTGGAAATGAGCACCTTGGAACAGGGTGGGAGGGGAGTAATCAATATCTGATTTTGAATGGGAGCACTTACTCAAAACTGTCAGAGCAAAATGATTTATTTCATAACTTCTAGAAGAATTAAATCAAACCTGTCAGTCCATGGCTGGAGCACATAGGTCCATTCCAGAATGGTGAGTTACGAAGTGCTACCCTTTCAGACATACAGGCCTAAAGCCAGAAGGAGATCTCAGTGCTCCTTCTCTGTCTAGAGAGGAGGAAACTGTGGTTCTTTGCAAACATAACTGTAGGGATATGGCTGGAGACGTTCTTGTAGTGTTTTAAGAGGGTCATACTGGAGATTTTACTCATAGGGTGAGTACCAGCTCTGTATCTAAAATGAACCAACAGGGCTAGACATGACTGAGTTTTTGAGAGCAATGGCCCTTCTTGCAGAGGACCCAGGTTCAGTTTCCAACATCCTGAACACAATTCACAACTGCCCAGTACTAGGGAAATCAACACCTCCTGACCTCTGCAGACACCTGAAAGCACACGGTGTACTTAAACTGACACAGGCACACATGCACATAAATAAATAATAAACCTTTAAAAGGGACCATGACTTCTATGTAAATAAAGAGCACACTCTGGCAATGGTCTCCTGGCACCCTCACAAGTTCCTTTAAGCCCTTAGTAATTAGGATGACTAAATTGGCTCTTTTTGTTTTCCATTGGTGTCAGTAACGGCTAAGAGGATTACCCTGTATTTGGATATGAAGGCTTTTTTTTTTTTTTTTTTTTAAATAACTGGTGGAATCTAATCCTGATTAGTCCCTTTTGTATTTATAAAATATGCAAAATGGGAAACAAAGCTCTCAACTGAGGGTCCAATTTCATACCCCAGTTGACTTTCTTTGATCCACTTCTAATGCATTCCTCTCTTTGCCTACAGACCGAGCTTTGTGTAGAGCTGGGAAGACATTTCACTGTGTCCTTGTTTTCCTATTTCTTGTTCATTCATAAATACTTTCAGCTTTGCTAAGGCATTTTTCTCTATTACTGTTTGATCTTAATAAGTGATAAGGTCCCGTGATAAAATGCCTGAGATTTGGTGTAATAGCACAAGTCTGTCACTCAGCTTGATTGACATTTGATCATAATAGCTTTATGAGGGAGCACAACATCTGCATCACATCACTGTGACTGTGGCAAGCCCACCTTGATCAAAAGCAGCTTTGGGAAGAAAGGCCATGTTGTGTCTTATGGTTACAGAGGAATAAGTGTCCATCCTGGTTGGGAAGGTGTGACTCAGCCAGGAAAAACATGGCCACGGAAACAGTAAGGTGGCCACTCACATTTCAACCACACGTAGAAAGCAACTACAGAGAAAGAGACAGAGGAAGTGGGCCCATAAAGCCTGAGAGCCCACCCTAAGTGATAAGCTTCCTCCAGCTAGGCGCACCTCTTAAAGGTTCTGTAATCTCCCCAAAGAGCTCCACCAACTGGGAACCAGACCTCATTTCCTAAACGTCGCCTCTAATAACAGATCTGAACTTCTGGTCCATATTAGAGTCACCAGGAGGACATTAAATATCCCAGTGTCCAGGCCATTTTCCAGGCCAACTAAATCAGGACACCTAAAAATTATACCTCATTACACCTTGTTAAGTCTTTCCAAGTTGTTTTGGCATAAAGGCCAAGTTTGAAAACCTAGAATGCTGAAAAACTTGTCTTGGCTTTAACTATTAGTGTTTCTAAAATGTAATTTTGAAGGCTCATTACGTTTGGGTTTTAACTCAGTAGAGCTATCTGTCTTAGAGACACTAAGAGAGAATCACAGCTAACGTTTGCAAAGTAGACACTCTCAGTCCTGTAAGGGAGAATGACATGCAGAGAATGAAAGGGTTGCAGAGGAAAGATCAGACACCAGCAATGCCCACTGAGCTTACCTCACTCCCTCGGCTCTCTAATATGCTTCTACGGTGGCTCAGAGGCAGCTTTCTGTGTGGAATGCCTGAGATAAAAGGTACAGAACACTCCTTAAAGGGAGTCCACAGAGCTTAGTGTGATGATGCGGGCCCTTCATCCTAGCACTAGGAGGCTGAGGCAGGAGGATCCTAAGTTCAAGTTGAGCTTGGGCCACCTAGTGAGACTCCATCTTAAAGTACCAAAGTGGTAGGGGAGGAAAGGTTTTCACTATGAAGTCTTTTTCTTGACATGGTTTTGGAAGATCTGGTTTTACACAGAGTTTACTAAGCGCTCATGCAATGTTTGATATTTAAGGTAAGTCGTAGAATTAAGCCATAGAAGTCAGAGAGTACGTGGTATATAATAGAAATGGTGCGTGGAATTATAAACAGTATTTGTAAGTTTTGGGAAGTCTCTCTCAAATATCCACAGAAGCGAAGGGTTATGAGAACAGAATATAGGGAAATTCAGTTTTTATCAACAACAGAAGGATACTGGGAGCACAACCAGGTAAGCACGTGCAGTGATAACAAAAAGTGAATGCCCAGATACATTAGATGAATTGTTCAGGAACATACATGGGGTCAGGGCAGATATCAGATCCAGTAGCAGGTGCACGATCCATGCAAACCAATATAGGAGCATCTGGCGTTCCTTCCTTGTTGCCTTCATTCTCTGCATTCATTCTTTCCTTCGTGGGCTCGTCTAGAATCTTTACCTCAGAACTTTATACTTCCAGAGTCTCTCCAGTCAGCTCAGGTCTTATAGTCCCTTCTTTCCCCTTTAAACACTAACCTAACAATTTCTCAGGGACCAGTTTTTGTAGGGAAATACTAGCTTGCTGAGAGTTAACCTTTGGTTGTGGTTCTAGAACTGTCAGCTCCATGGTGGAATCTTGGTTGTCAGAGGAAAGGAGTGAACCCCCTGAGTGATGGGGACCTCTATGTGGGTTCCAAAGAGATCTCATGAGTCTGTTTCTTTAGAGTCTCTTAGTTAGGAAAAGCCCTGGAGTCACTATAAATAGCAACAGAAGTATCTTAAGCAATTAGACGAATTGGATTGAGATGAAAGTTGAAACTAGACAGCCTATGGTCTGGGTTGGAAAAGGCTCTATCAGGAATTACGAATTCTTGACAGGATAAGGTAAAAGTGTCAAAGTGACTGGGTCATATTTAAGACTCAGAAGCCTGTGTTATCCCGGATCTGATGGGCTTCTTGCCAGTTCTAACAAAGCTGTTCATTGGTGAGTTTCCCTCTAACTCATCATCTCTTCTCTAAGGTCTCCTTTTCAAGTTTATATGGTGCCAGCCACATTGGAGAGTCAAACACCAAGAGCAATGAGGTTTAGTTTCAAACTGAAATTGAGTGATTCTCCTATCAATCTACTATTGAATTCAACTAGAGAAACAGGGAGTCAAGTCAAATGATGACATGAAATACTCATTATCTTTATCCTTGTCTGTGTCTCCTCTGCACGTCTCCTGGCTTCATATCTGATAACCTCTCCACTTGATTACACTACTTTATGTGAAGGAAGTGGCCATTTCCAGAAGTCTCCATGAAGAATGTTCCCTTCCCAGGAGCCCAAGGGAAAGCTTCTCAAGTTGCATTGGTTCTACTCAAGTGACTAACTTTCATTTCTTGACAAAGGCTTAGAGTGTGGGAATTATGGAACAAGTCACCACATGGTCAAGGAGTGGGAACCCATAAAGATACCCAGAGGGGATGTAGGCTGCCATTGGAAAGCAGAAATGAAAATATTGAGAAAATTGACATCATTCTTCATCACCTCCTTTATAGTTCCTTTCTGTAACTTTTCTTTCATTCCTACAAATGTATTTTTGAGTCATAGTTGAGTTGCTGACAGCTCAGCTTGCTTGTGGTTCTTGATGTGTGTGTGTGTGTGTGTGTGTGTGTGTGTGTGTGTGTGTGTGTGTGTGTACTTGTAGGTTGAATTGTATATAGGCACACGTATACATGTGGAGGCCAGAGATCAACCTTGGATGTCTTTCCTCCCATATTGTCCATATTGTTTTAGACACAAAGTGTCTCACTGAAGCTGGAGTTTACCAGTTTGACTAGTCTTGCTGGGCAGCAAGCCTCAGGATCTGTCTGCCTCTGTCTCCCCAGTGTTGGCATCACAAGCATATGCTATCATGCCCAGCTTTTTATCTGTGTTCTGGGCTTTGAACCCAGGTCTTCAGGTTTTCAAGGCGAGTACTTTACTGACTGGGCTATCCCCATGATCCATGTCTTTTATTTCTTGAGTCACAATCTAGCTAGCCTCAAATTTGCCCCAGTCCTCCTGCCTCAACCTACAGAATATTAGATGTTGGTTCCTTCTTTCAAAACATTTCTTCTTTTTTAAGTAAATACACTTTAAGTATGATTTGAGTGTTTTAAAAGAAATTCAAGCTTCCATATTTTAATTTTCTATTAGTGTATATGAAATTTGCTAAGGAGGAGGTTGGAATGTAGTCATCATGAGAAGATTCAGCACTTTGAACACAACTGGATTTCAGCAAATATTGTGCATAATGTCCAGGAAACACCAAATCCACTGGGCAAGGGAAAGAGAAAAACAGGGCCAAAATTCTAGAAACAATCTGTAGTCAACATAATGGTATATATTATCTTCATGAATAGAATAAATACAAAATAGTGCTTTCTAAGACAAAGCAGTGAAGAGTGAATGAACTTGGTAGGAGCAAACCAGGGGATGAAGGTGAGCAGAGACATTTTCTTTCCGATGCCCTTTTGCTTGAGATGTCAGCTGCTTTTTTAGCATCACCCAAGAAAATGCTTGCCTAATGTCTATTTACTATTCCATTAATTTACTTCCTCCGGGAGTTTCTCTGATTCAGGTTGTCTAAATGAGTATACTCTTCCTTATTTTTGGAGTCTTGGGATTTTGTGTGAAATTGAAGTCATTTTATTTAGTTTTGTCTTGTTTATCTAATTGGTTTAAGAATATCACCTTAGAACCCAGGTGATGGCCCAGTAGGTCAAATGTTCACTGTTTGTGAATGAAGATCTGAGTTCAGTCCTCAGGACAGGCATACAGCAGCTGGGCATAGTGGCATCTACTAGTTGTCCCAGTGCTGAAAGGTAGAGACATGTGGATCCCTAGGACTCAATGGCCTTCTGGTCTACCTGATAGTGAGAGTTGCATATCAATGAGAGAACCTGTCTCAAAACATTTTGTGGGTGAGTCCTGAAGAATGACCCCCAAAGTTGACTTCTGGTCTCTACACACAAGTGTACCCATGCACACAAGGGCACATAAATACACACACACACACACACACACACACACACACACACACACACACAAAGAATGGCACCCTGTATCTAGGTCCTCATTAGTTTGATATGAGATGATTGGCTGAGACACCTTTCAATCCACAACTTATGGTTTCTGAAGCATAGTTATGAAGGGCAAGCAACTTTTATGAATTCAAGTTTTGAGGTCATTGTAGACTCTTCCCATCTGCTCGCTTTACTTTATATTATGTTGATTTTGATTGGCATCCATCGCCTTCCCTACTCTCTCAGAGAAATGTCATTCAAGGTCAGCCACATTAGTGAACGTGCTAAGGACCAGACACAACAATCACTGCAGCAATTTGAAGTTGCATATAAAGATGTATCTCTGTCCTAAACAGTCCTTTGTCTGCTACCACACAGTACTAGTCAATAGCCTTCTCCTCATGTGGCCTCTCTGTCCTCCTCTTCTGGACGTTCCCCTAGGTTTCCTGTCTCCTCTTCTCTCAGAAACAGAAGCTGTTGACTGCCCTCTTTGCAACTGTTTTTTTTCATTTAGTAGAATGTCTGTTATCCAAGCCTGTAGGGACCTACTGTCCACCCCAAGTGTTATCAGTGTCATTTCCAGATGAAAATAAATGAGCATTTCTTGACCAAGCTGAAATCTGATTATCTCAATTATCAATAGAATGAGTTTTATCCTATAATAAGGAATTTATTACCCAACTATTAACATCTTAATATACAACTAGCTGTCTGCTAAGAACCCTGTGTACATTTCTTCACTTACGTTCTTAATAGCACTTTAAATTATGAATATTTGACTCTCTTACAACCATAGAAAAAAGATTTAAACATACAAATGCAAATCTGTCCTAACCACCATATTAAGAATCCAAAGTTGATGTCATGCCCTGGAACTTTTTAAAAATTTTTAAATAATTTATTTTTATGTACATTGGTGTTTTGCCTGCATGTATATATTGTATGAGGGAGTCAGATCCCATGGATCAGGAGTTACAGACAGGGGTCACCTTATGAGTGCTGGGAATTGAACCCAGGTCCTCTGGAAGAGCAACCAGTGCTCTTAGCCACTGAGCCATCTCTCCAGCCCATCCCTGGAACTTTTTATTGAGGAATATTCTTGTCCTGAAGAGTGTTTATTTCATATTTATTATTTTGAAATATTAAATAGAAAGTTTCTACTGATCCCACTTAAGTAGGATTATTGTGAGAGGAAAGCCATTGATACCTGTGGGATTCTGTATCATTTCTCAACTGAGAAATTCTCTGCTATGTGTATCAACAGCCATCCCTTCTAAATGAGATTACCAGTTGCTTTAAAAAATAATTTTACTTTGATGTGTGCTTGCGTGTGTGTGTGTGTGTGTGTGTGTGTGTGTGTGTGTGTGTGATATGCATATGCCTAAGGAAGCCAGAAGAAGACAGTGTTAGATACACTAGAGCTGGAGTTACAGGGAGTTGTGAACTTTCCAACATTGGTGATGTGAAGCAAACTTGAGCAGCAAGTACTTTTAACCACTGAGCCATCTCTCCAGTGTTGACGTTCCCATCTTTTAACTTCTTTTCTGTTCTAGAACACTTGAGTATATACCAGGAACACCATCTTCATAATTCATTTGCTTTAATTTGAAGCACAGTGTTAGATTGGTTTATTCCTTCATGTTTTTGCTTGTGCAGAGCTGGGCTTGAACTCTGGACCTCACACACAGTCAGACGAGTGCCTCGCCCCTGATCTTCAGCTCCATCCAGAATCATTAAGTTCTTAGGTGATTTTCATCTTGATGGGGTAGACCATAAATCAACCGCAGATCACTTTACTGCCAATCATTTAGATATTTAAAAATAAACAAAATGCATTCAAGTCAGAGTGTTCCCCAGCTGATAAATTAGATAGAACTACTTGCTTGGTTAATATGTGAATATGGCCCTGGTGTTAATTAATAATATAAATGAAAAGAACAATAGCAATAAGAAACAAAACCAACAGAAACAGCCATTCCTGCTGCTGAATTGGTGAACAGTTAGAGGAGTTGGATATTATCAAGTTTTTCTGATCAACCCCATCACTAAGGATAGTTATTAAGTGTCCACTCCTGCATCTACACAGAAACCACATCTGCTACTGCAAGTCTAGAATAATAATATATAAGATGGTTGCATTAAACATATTTTTCAAGTTGCACTTACTTATTTACTTAGTGTGTGTGTGCACACATACATGTCTTGGTACACGCATGGAGATCAGAAGACAACATCCAAGAGTTGGTTCTCTCCTCTCACTGTGTGAGTTCCTGGGATTGAATTCAGGTCCTCCGGCTTGGCAGCAACCACCACTACCCATTGACCATCTCACTGGCCCCATAAACTATTTTCTAACTAACTTTTCTCAAGATTTGTTCTTTTGTGAAGTTCAGTAGAGAGAATATCTGTTTGGCTTCGGACTAAACTGGCAATCAAATGTGCAGACTTTCGGGTCTCAAGAGTGAAAGACCTCTCACAGTGAGGGTGTGGGAAAAAAGAAAGAATAAATGCCAACTTTGGAATTAATTGCACATACTTGCTAAGTTGGTGGAATTCTCTGAGGTCTCACCTGGAGATGAGCGGATGCTTGGAGCCTGACCCTCAACTCTTGACCCACTGCTCAGACTCAGCCCTTCTGAGGGTTCCAATTCCATACACCCTTGTTCCCGCTATAGTTAAATGCATTGCCCAAAGGACAAGCTTCTTCTTTTTTTTTCTTTTTCTTTCTTTTTTTCTTTTTCCGATCCTGGGTGATATTTTACTGCCTTTCCATTCCTCTGAAGACACTTTTAAGCCCAAAGGCAAATCCCAGTCTTCAAGCTCTGCACAGAATGTTCTCTCACCTTCATGTCTCATCTAAATCTTGTTATTTCCTAAGAATATGGTTTTAAAAAAAAAACCATACCTCAAATGAAAACCTTTCCTGTTGCCTGTGTCCACATTCCTGGGGCTGGTATTCCTGGGAGGACTAGTGAACAGACAGGGTCTCATTCAGACCCCGTGTAACCTCTTCTTCTGTTTCTTCTTCTTTTTTAACATAATTTTTATTTTTTAATTAATATACAGGCTATTAGTTTTGGGGGCCAAAGAGATGATTCAGCTAAATTCAATCTCTGGGATCTACAGGGCGCAGTGAGAGAGCAAACGCCTCCAGGTTGTCTTCTGACCTCCACACACACGTGCACACAAATGGATGAATAAATGTAGTAATTCAAAACCCCACAAAGTATTAGGTTTCGTAAAGCATGCCAATGCATGGATTGCCTGGTTGTCCCTCTCCAATCTGTCTACTCCCCACTCAACCTCCAGTAGCCTCTTTCCCACCCTCGAGCCACTTGTGTTTTGTCCTTATCTGTGACTGTGTTTTATCCCGAAGGTTGTCTTCCCCTCTCTCCCATCACCATCATCTCTCTGCCTCTCCCTGGAGCTAGAGGACCTAATGTGGTTCTTGACAGTTGCCCCTTGGCTTCTAGTTTCTGCTTCTTTCACACCACAGCTTTGGTTTCTTTAGCCTCTGTGACACCAATGGCCTCGAAGCCGTGTCAGTGCAGCCACCCACCATAAAGAGTGTAGAAACTCATTATAAGGCACTCGTCTGGAATCTTTAGAAATAGTGGAAATGGGTTAAAGTTGACCCCAACATAACAGATGCATAATATCGTATTTTAAGGTAATGCTTCTCCTGACCGCTAGCAGGCAGACCATTCTTCTCTTACAACATGGAATGTAGTCTGAACCCTGGCTGCAGAGATCAGAAGCCCATCCAGTCCTCTCCATCTCGGCTCTTACCCTCTTCCTCCTCGTATGTCTAGAAGGAAGGATGATGGCATCTATGGTTTGGCAGAAATTACTGTTATGTTTTTCCATTACCCATGTAGCAGCTGCTTCTATGAAGAGAGCACCACCACTGAAACATTTTCCTTCAAAATACACCCCACTCCTAGAAGTATTTTAACCAAACAGCTTTATTACCTTTGTGGTTTCCAACTTGGTTCTTATTTCTGTGGTGTCTTTACATGGTGACTTAGTTATTTTTCTGTTGCTGTGATAAACACCACGACTAAATGCAACTCAGGGAAGAAAGGGTTTATTTCAGCTTGTAGGTAATAATCAATCATCCAGAGAAGACAAGGCAGAGACACAAGCAGGAGCTTAAAGCAGAGACCACAGAAGAATAATGCATTCTGGCTTGCTTCTAATTTCACATTTAGCTGTCTTTAAAAGAAAGCACAGGCCACAGGCCTAGGGATGGTGATGCTCACAGTGGGTTATGCCTTCCTTCATCAATTAGCAATCAAGAAAATGCCCCACAGACACCCCGTGGGATAATCTGATGGGTGCAGTTTCTTGATTGAGATTCCTCCTTCTCAAGTGTATTAGTTATTTTTCTGTGGTTGTGTTAGGTTCTGGAAGACTTCTGGAAGAGTTCATTTTGGCTTAGGGTTCTGGAGGGGTGAGTCCATCATGGCAGGGTGACATGGCAGCAAGCTAAGAGATCACACCTTTACTACAAGCAAGAAGCAGAGAGAGTAAACAGGGAGTAGGACAAGGTTATAAATTCTCACAGCTCACCCCAATGATGTGCTTTCTCCAGCAAAGCCACACCTTTGAAAGATTCTATAACCTCCCAAAGGAGGTTAATAAATGGAGACCAAGTGTTCAAATAGCTGAGCTTATGGCTCATCTGAGCCAAGGAAGACCAAGATCAGTCATGACACATGGGCTCTAAGCTCTTCCACAGCTATGCTTCCACTCCACCCTTTGTGATGCTTATCTAAGACGAATATTCTAAATAGTTGGACAAATCGAGTTCTGTCCTGAAAGTCTCTTGACTGGCAAACCAAGGCACATTGAGAAGGAACAAACTGGCTGATGTTTGTAAAGCCTGAACTCCTTTTCAGGGTACAGCTGGGGGGACTTACAACATTTCCCCCTGCTGAGTGGTGTCCTCCACCCCAGCCTACCAGGAAGAGTAGCTTCCACTATGTGGGATTTGAGACCTTGAGGGGAAATATTTTCTGTGGTAGTAGAACTTTCTGCAAGCGTGGCATTTTGGAAGACTTCCCTTTCATGTCAACTGAAGTATCTTTGCCCAGCTCCATGTAGTGCAGTAGTCACAGAACTCACAGAAGGGCAGAGCTTCCTAGCAGACTCAGAGTCTTAGCTCTCTTGAAAAAGTCTCAAAAAAAAAAAAAAAAAAAAAAAAAACAAACAAACAAAAAAAAAAAAAAACAGGTGACCAGGACATCAACTGTTGAGCCACAGGTTTCTGTAAGTTTCTGGAGTCAGCTCATTTGTTAAGCTGATGTTTGTAATTCATTGTTTCAAGTCCAGACACTAATAATAAAGTTGGTTTAACATGAACAGACTCTCACTTGGAGATATTGCCTTCTAGAGTGTAGGACTTAACCCCCAGAGACCCAGCATGTGGGAGATTAAGAGGAAAGGACCTCTAAAAATTTGAATGAGTTTGAAGCCTCTGTGGGCTCCATAGGAAGTCCATGTCTCAAAAGTAAAAGTCACCTGATACGACGGTGTGGTGTGCACCTGTGACCCAAATGCATTGCTTCCCAAATTTACAATCAGAGT
Source organism: Cricetomys ansorgei (assembly GCA_026225945.1). Lineage (NCBI taxonomy): Eukaryota > Metazoa > Chordata > Mammalia > Rodentia > Nesomyidae > Cricetomys > Cricetomys ansorgei. The sequence goes on along the minus strand of JAMJFZ010002941.1, from coordinate 24,786 downwards.
CTATATTCCTCCAGATCAAAATATAAAAACATCCCGTGTTCCTAACTATTTATTAGCTTCAAAAACAAAACAAAACAAAACTATCCATAATCCAAACTTGCATTGGGTAGATTTTTCTTTGTAATAACTTTTTTAAACATTTAGCTTTTTGTGCTTTTCATTTATTTTATTTGTGTGGTGTGTATGTGGTGTGTGTGTGTGGTGTGTGGTGTGTGTGTGTGTGTGTGTGTGGTGTGTGGTGTGTGTGTGTGTGTGTGTGTGTGTGTGTGTGGTGTGTGTGTGTGTGTGGTGTGTACAGTGTCTGCGTGAGCATTCTCCTTCTATAGCACACATCTAGAGGTCAGAGAACAACTTTAAGTTGTCAGTTTTCTCCTTCACCTTGATGTGGACCCCAGGGATTGAACTCAGGATCTCAGGGAAGTGTTGAGAAAGTATTTTCCACACAGAACCATCTCGCCTATCCCTTTACACCCGCATTGTAAACTAACGTGTCTCTGGTGTGTCCGTTTCTGTAGAGCAGCTTGCCATTTCTTCTTTTTTTTATATCATTAGGTAATACACATTATAATTTATGATTTCTGTTGCTGATTTAGGTTATTTCCATCTTAGAAAAATTAAAATAAGGCTATTTTAAATGCTTTGTAGCTAACCTTTGGGGGAGAATTGCAAGAATTCCTGCCACATCCACCAAGGGGTGGAGCAGCTTCACAGTTTTGTAAGCAACCAGTTGCATTGCTCTTAAAAATGCACTTAAAAATGCCACACACTTAAAAATGGATATGCCCACTTGGGTTCTCAGATGCATGTATGACCTCTGTTGCCTACATTCTCGCCAACCCTTGGGATCATGAATCTTTTCTATGTCTACTTCCTATTATGTAGTAGTTCTGTTAAACTTCATTTTTTTCTGAGCATAGATGAGCCAGGGCATCAAATTTCATATGCACACTGGCCACTTCCATACACATATTTGTTTTGAATTTCTTGTTGCTTTAATAATTACTTTTATATTGAAACTATTATAGAAATTTCTTAACAAGACAGTTGATGTCACTCAACTGTTAAAGGTCTTTACCACCAAGCCTGATGGCCTAGCTCAGTCCCCAAGATCTATATGGTAGAAGGAAAGAATCCATACCTATAAGTTGTCTTCTGACCTACACATGAGCAACATGTGAACACATGCATACACGCACACAGAGACAGACAGGCACAGACACAGACACACACACACACACACACACACACACACACACACACACATGCACACACACACACACACACACACACACACACACACACACACATGCACAAACACACACACACAATTTAATAAGTAAATGTTAGAAATATTTTTAAATGTATGGAGATGTGTGTGCATATGCCCCAGTTATCCTCCATGGTGACAGTTTACAGAACTACAGCAGAATTTCACAGCCAGGAAACTGATGCTTGTGTAACCTGCAGACTGTAGTCAAGACTCCCACCATCACAATTATTCACTGCCACATGTGTCATGTTTTGCACAAGCAATTCACATGTGCGGGGTTGTTTGTCTACCACAGCCCCTGTCCTAAAGTTTAACTCAACTGTCTTAGAGCCCAACAGCTTTTCCTATGCTGATTCCTCACCTATTCCCAACATCTGACTACCATTAATTTGTTCTTCTGAATTTTGGTCCACTGAACACGTCATAGACATGGAATCACAGGGCTTGTATTTTTTGTTTATCCTCTTGGGTGGCTCAATATAATTCCATGAAAAACAATATGAACAATTTTATATATTAATATTTCATACACGCTCTTTTTTTAGGTTAGATTCTTTTTTGTATTTTTGAACAAAAATGTTTTGAGCTTGGTTCTCAGTACCTGCATGGTGGCTCAAACCCATCCAGTTCTAGGAGATCCAACACCCTCTTCTGACCTCTAAGACACTGTATACACATGCACATGCCTACACACGGACACACACATATGCACATAATTAAAACCTTATGATATAAAAATGTTAAAAGCTAGCTGGGTGGTGGCAGCGCACGCCTTTAATCCCAGCACTCAGGAGGAAGAGGCAAACAGATCTCTGTGAGCGTGAGGCCAGCCTCGTCTACAGAGTGAGTTCCAGTACAGCCGGAGAAACCCTGTCTCGAAATCACAAAAAAATAAAAAAAATAAAAATCTTTAAATATCAACCACATTGTTTATGACTGATGATGATTCTACTTTTCCCATCACTATGTCTTCCATTTCTTTCTTGTTTGTTTGTTTATTTATTTATTCTTACATATCTCTTGGTCTAGGACTTGATGGTAATCCTAGAAGAGGTGAGAGGGCAGAACTTAAATCTCATTGCAAACTCAAGGGAAAGTTGTTTACATATTTCACAAGTTAGGTGCATGGTATTTGCACATAGATTCATCCGTGTTATTCCCAACTATGCCTAAAATATTCTGTGACACATAGATGTCATATTTTGTCAGAAGAGGATTCTACATCCTTTGAAACAGTGTCATATTTGTCTTCTATTTCCTTCCAATTTGGTAAAACATGTTGACTTCCTATCAAATTAAATATACCTTGACATTCTAGAGTTAATCCCATGCAGGCATGAGGTATATTTTGGGTGGGCCATAATGTTATTTAAGAAACGTATGTAAGAGTTCATGAGGGATAGTTAGCTATAATTTTCCCTTCTTATTATGCCCCTGTCAGAGTTTGGCATAAAGAATTTGCTGGATTTATAAAACAAGTTGGGAAGTAGTCTTTGGTTATTTCCTGGAAGAGTTGACACAAGATTGCAATTATTCATTCCTTAAATGCCAGAGGAGTCAGCTGAAGCCAAGTATGTTCTCATAGGTAGTGTGGGGTGATGAGTGTGATTTGGGGCACAGCTATGAAATGAAGCAGGTTTTCTTTGTCTTTGTGTCTGTTCTGCTAAAATCTGCTTTTTGGTAATTTTATGTAATTTGTCAATTCTAACGGTATGTCATTGTTTCTAACATCCTCTGTGTTCTGCGTACTCACCACGTGTACTCTACCTGGCTTCATGGCTTGGCTTCACTACTCCACCGCAGATATGCTGTTACTGTTACAAAAGACCTTGGCCCAGAAAATCGGTTCTCTGTTTTTATTTGATTTACTGTCTCTCTGCTCAGTGACCTTTGTGATAACTGAGCCTTTCTTATGCCTGTTCTCTGATTTCCTGACAGGGTATAGTCATCAAAGGAAAGAGAATTCATAGTGTCTCTAAAGGGGTGCTTCAGGGGCTGGAGAGATGGCTCAATGTGAAGGACACTTGCTGTTCTTCTGGAGGGCCTGGCTTTATTTCCTAGCACTCACAACTATCTGTCAATCCAGTTTCAGGGTATCTAGTGCCCTCTTCTGGCTCCTACAGGCACTGCACACAAGTGGTACAACACATATTTCAAATTGAAATTTTAAGACATCATCTAGTTATCAGCTTCATTTCTATAGCCTTGTGTTGAGATTGCACTGAGTTACGCACGTGGTAAAACTTAATAGGTTTTAGGTTCTGCAACATTAAAGTTGCTTTCTTCACAAGTTCAATGGCCCCTGAAGCCTGTAAGGTCACGGAAGTGACAGCTTCTCACTGTGAGCCACACAGGTGGGGCTTGTACATGTCCCAAAGAAAAGCACTCAAGACTCTTCTTCTTGGTCTCTCCCACACCCCAGAAGCAAATGAGCCACAGTCTAGAAGACAGTGGCACCAATCATATTCCCTCCTTAGTGCTTTCTTGTCAGTTATTTGGGAGTTGTGCTTAGTGCTGCTCTGGGCTAACACGGCCTACCTATGTTTATGAATTCTGGCCTTGGCCTGCTTAACAAGGCCACTGACTGGTTTCTCTGTCCCAGGAGACAAGAGCACCTGCTGTATATGGCTATCCGCTTACTCACCAAGGACATCTAATTGACCAGTCACAACTCTCTCCATATCAACATCTCAGAAAGCAAATACTCAGTTTCATATATTACTGACAGCTTCCACATTACAAAATAAATTTACCATTCTTTGTGTTTTAGTTATTTTTACTGTCAAGGTTATAAAATACTCTAACAAAAGCAACTTAAGAGAGGGAGGGCTTCTTCTGGCTCCTATTTAGGGATACCATCCATTATGATGAGGAAGCATTGGCAACACAACTGAGGCAGCAGTCACATCACATCTCAGCCAGGAACACAGAGAGATGGATGCTCTCATGCTCTGCTGGCTGTCTCCTTTCTATGCAGTGCAGGAGCTCAAACCATAGTAAATGCTTCCCACTTACAGAGGACTCTTACCACTTCAGTTAGTCAAGGTGATCGTTCATAGGCATGTCCAGAGGCTAAGCTAGTCAAGATAATCACTCACAGGTGTGCCTGGAGGTTTGTCTCAGGGTGATTCTAGATCCTGTCAAGTTGAAGAGTATTAGACATTACAGTGGACATCCACTTTGCTAGCCAGCATTTATTTCATGAGTAAAGGGAGCAAGAGCTGAGGAGTTGGTGCAGAGCAGAGCATAGGGCATGCTTTCCTTGGAAGGAGAGCCTCCAGCCATCTTCTCTGCTAATGGACTCATCTGTTCAATGGCCCGAAGACCCGCAGAGGATCTTTAGACTTAGACGGTGGCAGCTATTTTTACTCAGTTAATCAAAGCAAGCAGGTGAATCTTAAGATCCCAGGTCTAGGCATCTCAACTCTGAGATGATGTTATATAAATAAATAAATAAATTAGAAACCAACACACTTAAAGCTCCAGAATAGGGACTGGAGAGACAGCTCAGGAGTAGAGATTGTTTGTTGCTCTTCCAGAGGATCTGCATCCAGTTGCCAGTGTACACATCAAGTGGCTCAGAGACATTTAACTCCCACTCCAGAGGATCAGACCACCCCTATTGGCCTCCATGGGTACTACACTCATGTGCACATGCACATATACAAAATTAAAATCTTACAAACCACCTCCAGAATAGTTCTTCTTGAGATACCATTATGCCTGTCTCTTTGCCACTTGCCCAATGAATCATATTTTAGGTTGGCCCCTACATCTTCAAGGGTTTGGCTAACAGCATTCCATGGTTTTGAAATAACCCATGGCACATGTTCTTAGCATCAGGGTCCACTATTCCTTCTCTCTCCTGCTCAGCTGCCACAGGAATGTGCATTCTTAAAGTCTCCCCACATCCTTTTCATTGACTTTATGTGTTTCCTGAGACTTGACTGCCTCTCCTGAAACATGTTCCCCATCCTTACGAGTTTATAGACATGACCGACCAGCAGCACCCACACAGGATGGAATCATTTTACACCTCCAAATGAGCCAGTTGTTTCAAGTATTTTAGGAAATTTGAAAGAAACCAAAATGCCAGAACTTCTTTATCCCTCCCAAATGATTAAAACAAGGAGTTTCTCAACAGGCAACATATAAAACCCTGGGTTTTATTCCACTTTGATGGGGAAGGAAGCCAATCCAGGACGGATAGTTTTTGAGACTTTGTTTTTTTCTGTTTCATCTGAAATGATCAATGATTACTCCACCGTGGAGACATCTTGTATCAATTCAAACAGGCAAATCCAAGCTACCTTTCTAGCCTTGAATTTTCCCCTTCTCTTCCTGTAATTCTCATCATGATGCAGTGTCTAGACTACTTGGAACAAGGGGAAAGGTCTGGAATTTATTCTCTGGCTTTGCAAGTGGCCATTCAGCATGTCTGCACATATCCACAGCAAAGCCCATGGTCTGCAGAGTATATAGAATTTATCAAGTGGTAAAGGCAGACGCGATATCCATGAATATTGTAACTTCAACCTACCACTGGGTGGGAAAGAGTGTACACATTCGTCCATGTCATCTGCCGTTGCATCCTGATGTGGTTCCTTTCCATGGCTTAATCAAAAATGTACCAAATGACTAATTTGGATTCATAAAAAATTACGGTGGATATTTTGTAACTTTTGGAAGAAACCATTCAAAAATAATTAGTCTAGGGTTAGAGAGATGTCTCAGTGGGTACAGGTACTTGCTGCCAAACCTGATGATCTGAGTTCAACCTCTGAGACCCACAGAACTAACTAACCTCCACATGCATGCTGTGGTATGCACGCACCACACACATGCCCATGTGCGTACAAAATAAATAAAATGTAATGTAAGAATAAAAGCCTATAGTAATCAGCCCAGTGTGTGATAACTATTCTTGTGAAATTGTCTTATTAAGTAATCCAGAGGATTTTGCCAAGTCAGAAATGACAGAACTGGGCTCAGTAGGTAAAGTACTGGCCACAAGAACAAGGGTCCTGAGTTTGATCCCCTGCATCCAAGCAGAAGCCAGATGTGGTTGTGCATAGAACCCGTGCAGGAGAGAAATGACTAAAGACTGATGGCCAGCCAGTCTAGATGACCAGTGAGCTGTGGGCTGAGTGAGAGACCCTTATCGAAAGATAAGGGAGAGAGCGGAAAGGAAATCAAGCACTGCTTGCACACACTGGATTGTTGGGTCTCAGTGCAGTTGTGCTCTTAGAGAATTCCAGCTGTGTGCTGGGAGAGAAAGTTCAGGGCTATTTATCACCAACAACCTAACGGTGAGAGCTGAGCTCACAGCCAGCATCAGGTCCATTTCCTCTAAGTGCTCTCTCATAATTTGGCAAGACTGTCACTTCTTCAAAATTTACCCTAGAAAGTCTGTCGCTGGAGAGCCTACCCTTCAAAGTTTATCCACAGATAAGGGTATTAAATCCATACATCAGTGGCTTGCTTAACATAATCTGGCCTTAATTTTCAGAAGATCTGCCTGTTATATTTTCTATGACAGAAGAAAAGTAACTAGAAAGATATTCCTATTGAATGCTCTCAGAATTTACTGAACAGAACTGATCTTGGGCTGTAAGAATCTTTCCTGTCTCTGTTCCGCACAGGGACATAATGTTAGATTCCCAAGTGTCTAAGGTAGACTTTCCTAAGAGAAAACTAGAGGTTATGAATATAAAACGAAAAAGAAGGAGATGGCTGGGGAGATGGCTCAATTGGTAAGGTGGTTGACTTGTAAGTACAAAGACATGAGTTCAAATCCCAGAACTCACACGATAAAAGCTAGGTGGTGGTGCATTCTTTTAATTCAAGCATAGGGGATTTGGGGACTTAGGGATCTTTGGGCCAGTCAGCCTACCCTACTTGGTAATTTCCAGACCAGTTAGAAACACTGTCTCTCAAAATGGCAGATAGTGACTTAGGAATGATGATGAAGGCTGTCTTTTGTTATCTACATATATGCAGATTGTACATGTGCATCAGACACACACACACGCACGCACACACACGCACACACACACACACACACACGCACACAAAATGTATGAAAAAATTATCATAAAAATATCAATGATTTGTGTGTGTGTGTGTGTGTGTATGTGTGTGTGTGAGAGAGAGAGAGAGAGAGAGAGAGAGAGAGAATATGTGGGTTTGTACACATGAGTGCAGTGTTCACACAGGCCAGGAGAGGGCAATAGATCTTCTGAAAGCAGAATTGTAGATGGTTGTGAGCCACCATGAGGCTCCTGGGAACCAAACCCAGTCCTCTGAAAGAGCAGCCAGTGCTCTTAGCAGCTGTAAAACGAGTGAACCACCCTGTCAACTCAAACTTCTGCAGAGAGTGAATGTGACTCCCTCCACAAGCAGGTCACTTTTTTTTTTTTTTTTTTTTGCCATGTTCTAAATACCACTGAGTGTTAGCAAAAGAATCAAGACTCATTGATTCCGTTTTACAGAGGCAAAACACAGATGGGGCTTGAATAATCCAGTCATTTGAGAAGCTTATCTAGGAATCACATCAAATGTTCTCATTATCCAGACTGTTTGGGGATGCTTTAGCTTGGCAGAGAGGTCTAAATAATTCATTGGGTTCCCATATCAAAGTCTCACACATGCTGCCTTATAGACACAAACAGCAGAATGTGGGCACATCAAAGGCCTGTCCCTTGGGACCGGTGACATCACCCGATGCAAATGTCATACACAATAAAGTATTGCATCCAGGTGCAAAGTTCACAACTACTAACACTAGAGTGTAAAACACCCCAGTAGTTCTGCCCTCATCACTGTCTCCCCCAAATTCTACAGACAAGGGTTGATTCTTTTACCAGTAGTTGAGAAGTTTTGTAAGGTACCACCAAAGTTTAGGAACAGGAAGACCACCAATAGCATTGGGCACTGAAGCAAGTCCAGATACACATGTTACAGACTTGCTACGGTATTTAAGATTCAAGGGGGGAAAACTGTATCCCTTAGAATATTAAGTCTAAGCAAAGATCCTCAGAAATAAACATTCTGCAAATGCTATTTTAATCAGCTTCTGCTAGGCTTTTGAAAATCATGAATCTTCAACTTTTTAATATAAACTTTTATATTTATCTTATTTATCAAAGTAATGGATGTATTATATAGCATTACTCAAATGCACTGGAACCCAGAGAGTTTTTCTCTCCAAACAAGTAACATTAGTGGGGTTGTTTTCTTTAAAAATTCTTTATATTTTATTTTATATTAGTGTGTGTATGTGTGTGTGTGTAATGTCTGCAGAGACCAAGAGGGAATGGGATCCCCTGGTGTTGGAGTTACAGGTAGTTGCGAGTCAGCCAATGTGTGTGTATGGAACGAAACAAAACTCAGGTCCTCTGCAAGAGCAGCAAGTACTTTTAACCACTGAACCATCTCTCCAGCCGTATCTGGGGGAGACTTGTTGAAAAAGCCCGTACCTGACCAAAGAGTGCTAGGTGAAAAATTGTATCTGTCAAAATGTGATCATAGTATTCTGTACTTTTAGAAAAATTGAAAGAAGCCTAATATTTGAATATCTGCTGTCCATGATAGAGTACAAAATGACGATGAGACGAACTGGCTAGGGAACGTGGTTGAAGATCGGACAGCAACACTGCGGGATGAGTGCAGAGTCATTATCCGAGGAGCTCAGAATGTCTGAGCCGTGAAGCGTGTCGATTTGTGATGAGCCATAAGGAGTTTGACATGAATGCTATGCAGTGTGTGTATGTGTGTGTGTGTGTGTGTGTGTGTGTGTGCGCGCATGAGCATACACGCGTGCATACACACATGCCAGTATGTGACAATTAGAGAGCAACCTGCAATGTTTAGGACTCAGTTCTCATCTTCCACATTGAGAGTCCTCGGGATCCAACTCAGGTCCTCGGGCTTGGCAGGAAGTTGCCTTCATGTTCCTCATGAGACATTTTTCTGGTCCTCCATTTTTTGTTTTCTGTCTGTTAAGATTATTTTCTGCACATAAGTGTTTTGCCTACATGTGTGTGTGCATGCAGTGTGCATGTCTGGCACCCATGGGGGTCAGAAGAGGGCATATCCCCCGGAACTGTAGTTAGGGATGGTGGGAACTGACCTTGGGTCATCTGTGAGAGCAACAGGTCCTCTTAACTCCTGAACTATCTCTCCAGATCTGGCCGCCGTATTTATTGAAACGTTGAATCTGGAGCTCACTGCTTGGCTAGGCTAGCTGGCCAGCAAGCTTCTGGGTTCCTCCTGCCTCCCTCTCCCCAGTGCCCCCGCCCAGATGTGCACCACTGCACTTGTTTTGTATATGGGGAGGGAGGGGTTGGAGCATTGAACTCGGGTCTTTGTGCTTACTCAGAAACCACTTTACTGGCTGAGCAACCTCCTCAGTGCCCCAGTTTGGATGCGCTCATTCAGTCATTGAACGATCCCTTCCCGGATCCTAGGCGTTACCTCACATTGTAGAAGATTCAGAAGTGAATAAAACTTGGCCCGCGGCTTCAAAGAGATGGCGTTCTGACTGTTTTATGAGAAGGCCGATGAGTGCCTTATGAGCCCAAAGGTCTCTGGCAATATGGAGTTCAAGTACAGACAGCATTAAGCCTTTCAAGCAATTGCTTTGTCCAAATTAAAAAATGGGTTTTTGTGTGGAAAGGAGTTGAACTCGGTTTTTGTTCCTGTGTATGCACTGAAGATAATGGTGTGGTTTGTTCGATGTGGGGTTGTTTTATTAAGACTGCTCTATTTTTAGCAAACACATACAATACAGTTGTGTCTCATTTAGAATGAAGATTCATTTATTTCAACATTGCTTTGTTGCTCCAGACTCGTGAGCAAATATTAAACAACCTCGGCTGATGGGCTGCACTTCCTTCACTCAGAGCATACCTCTTGCAAGGTGAAAATACCGATATGCACAGAACAAAGCAGTAAACCTGACCTCAGCCTGAGAAGCATACAGGGTTAGAGACTTTGGATATTCCATGAAAACACGTCTGAACATTTTTGAGAAAAGACCTTGCTCCATAGTCTGACTTGAGTGCTGCAGTTTTGTGATGTGGCTCAAGTTTGTGATTCCATAATTTAGGTCCTATAGAGGAGGGCTGTGATTTATAGGAAGAATATACATTACAAATATGAATATCGGTCATACTTAATTCATATATATGCGTGTGTGTGTGTGTGTGTGTGTGTGTGTGTATCCTTGTCATTTTTCTGGAATGTTCTCTTCACTGCAAAAAAAAAATACATGCCTGTTAGCCACAATATATATGTTACGAAATATCATAATTTGCCCAAAAAGAATTGGCCTGTTTTCTCTTTAAGATTTTACCCTTTATCGTTTTTAATGATACGTATGTGTGGGAGGGATGAGAGCACGTGTAGGTGTGTGCAGGTGTCTGTGGAGGCCAGAAGAGGGCATCAGATCTCCTGGAGCTGGAGTTACAGGTGGTTGTGAGTTGTTGGACACGGGTGCTGGAAATTGAGCTTGGGTCCTCTGCAAGTGGATAGCACGATCTTAAAAGCAGAGACATCTCTCCAGCCCCCTTGTATGTTTTCTTACGGGGTGTTAGAAAGAAAACACTCGTGATGCCTTGAAGACAGAATGGTGAGGAGGGCAAAAGGGACTTCCACGTTAGTTGTACGCCCTCTCCTTGGCTGTGCCTGGGATGGAGCTCACTGCCTTGTACAGGTTAGACAGTCGCTCTCCCACTGGGAGACACCCCAGTCCTTTATTTTATATTGACAAAGGTGATGGGAAAACACTATTTACCCTTTGATGTGTTGCTATGTAAGTATTTCTCACATTGTTCTCTGATGTTCCCAGTTAGAAATAATTGCTTATAAATTACCATGATGATTCATTCATTCAACAAATGCCTGTCAGGAGCCTATCGTATCATAGGTAGCAACAAAATGGAGAAAAGAACAGACATCATCCTCCCCCTTATGGGATGTGTGTTTAGCTGTGAAATAGGAGACATTTCTGCTCTTATATAGAATGCCTAGCCTGGTGCCTTGAGGGGGTGGGCTGAGGTAACCTGTGCTAATACGGAAAAGATGAGCCTGTTACTGACATGGTCTGTAACCGGTGGTCACTGTTGACGAGACTGGTCTTTGTTGGTGAACATTGAGTTTAACAAGCCATGTGCTGTCTAGTTGCCACCTCGTGGACCGTCTGACATTTTCCTCTAGTTGCAGCCCCCAAGTTCACGTGTGTTTTTCTTTGATTCTCTCTAGTATATGACTGCTGCTCCTGTGCAAGGGACCTACATTCCCCAGTACACGCCTGTGCCTCCGACAGCCGTCTCTATTGAAGTAAGTCTATCTTGTGAGCACAAAGAGGCTGGGAGAAAGAGGGCTCAGCCACGCAGGTTCACACCACCCAAAGACTCCTGAGATCAAACCTTTACGCTCTTCTAAAACGTGTCACTGCAAGTCGAGTGTTCAGAAGTCTACGCGTCGGCTCAATCAAACCTACGTCTTGCTTTATCCGTGCAATTAACAAATCTTACACTGAGATATCAGAGACGACTAATTCACATGCCTAGACAGCAGTCCAAAGTACAAATACTTTTACCATCAGATACAGACCACAAACACTTGTGAACAGGGAGAGAGAAAAAAAACATTTACAACTGCCCTGCTCCTGAGAGTGGTCCCTGGACCAGCACCGTAGCGGGGGTCAGTCTTAGTTTTTATTTTTCTATTAGTGTGATTAAAAATACCCGGACAAAAGCAAGTTAAGAGAGAATGGATTCATTCTGGCTCACAGTTCGACAGTACAGTCCTTCATACGGTGGGGAAATCAAAGAGTGGGAAGAAGCAGCTGCTCACATGACATCCACATTCAGGAATCAGGGAGCGATGAATGCATGCTGCTGTGCACCTTCCCTTTCTCCGTCTATATAGTCCAGGATCCCAGCCAGGGAATGGTTCTTCCCACCTCAGGTGCATCCTGAGCTGATCTCCCAAGTCTTCCCTCAAGCTGAGGACCAATATCAACCTTCACAGCATCACCTAGGAGTTTGCTAGAAATGAAAACCACTCTGTTTTCCAAATCTGTCTTTTAATTTTAAGCTTATCCCTCGGAAACCCCGATATTCATGAAAATGATTCTCAATCTCTTCTGCTCATTAAAGTTATTAGAGAAGGGATGCTTTAAAAATGCAGATTCCTGAATTTGATCACGGACTTGTCTGGAATATATACTAAGTGTAGGGATACTTAAGCTGATACCAATAGGCATTAAGAATTAAGAACCACTGCTCTAGTTGGAAGTATAGCTCAGTCATAAAACACTTACCTAATATGTATAAGGTTTATGGGCTCTGTTTCTAGCATCCGAGAAAGTAAATTGACAAAAATCCCACCGTTCTAATGATTGAACTAAGTATGCTCTAGCTTCCTATAGACAGGAAAGATACTATTTAATCACTGAAGGTATCATGACTGATGCTGCTTTCTTATCCTTAACGGAAGTTAAGCTCCTTCTCTCTTTTCATTGGGACAAATCCACCCTCTGCAACTCCCACTTTACTGGATGGAGCTGTCATGCTACAGAGAAAAGGAGAAGGCACAGAGCCACATAGATGGTTGCAGGTACCTAGACTGTACCTGCCTCTAGTTACAGCCACCTTCCCTCTTCTCCTTATGCCCATGTGCTTTGCAGTCATTTGTGGGCATTGCTTTTCGTAAGCTAGAAACTGAAAAAAAAAAAACAAAACAAAACTAATTAATATACTTCCTTGAGTCCATCTTTCCTGTTCTATAACCCAACAAGCAACTAGAGTGTTTGTATTTCTCCATGTGAAAACCCACCAGTAGTGAGGTCAATGGAAGTCTTTGCCAACTCTGAAAATGTTTCCAGGATTGTTTCTGGTGTGTAACAAATGTATACTTGAATCCAGGAAAAGAAAGCCCTGAAGATTAGCAAGGCATTATCGTACAGCTCAGGAGACTAAAGCCATCAAACCCTTATTGTTTTTAATTTTCTAGATGTGTGAGTCTAAAATAATGGCATATTAAGCAGGTTTTAATTGGAGTTCAAAAATGTGAAATTACATTACTTTGCTATATTTAGTGACTAAAAAGCAGCGATGCCTTGAGAAAACTAATAATCAATGCATTAAAAGCACCGTGAGCATAAACCTTTATCATGCATTTGCATTCCTATATGTCTACACAGAAGGCTTGTGCTACTGAAACGGCCAGACCCTGTAATTACATTTGACAATGTAGCTTATTGGAAAGAAATTCTACTTGGAGTTCAGTCTGGTGTTGAAGAAGAAGAGAGTAGAATCTGACTATCCTCTACTAGTCTGCCTTGAACCCATGCTTGTGAAGAAAAGAATTTAATCATGTTCATATAAAATCTCCAGGTGCACATTTGTTGGTATCCATCAGTCAGCCAACTGACCAGTCACAAACCAATACTGTTCAGAGAGTCCAAAAAGTACAAAAACAGCAGGTATATTTTTGGGGAAGAGTATTTGGCATACAACCCTCAGCAGGTATCCAAAATCAACTCTGCTTCAAGCTGCGGTAGTTTCTGTTCCTTCCTCCTCCTCTTCTTCCTTTCCCTTATCCCCTCTTCCTAGTCTTTGATTTTTCTGAAACCTCTGACTGAATGCCTGTTTGAAATAAAGTAAATATTTTAAAAAGAAAAACTGCACAAGAAGCTGGGCTGGTCACACGTCTTTAACCCTATCACACCTGAGGCAGAGGTAGGTGGATCTCTGTGAGCTCCAAGCCAGCCTTGTCTAGGTAGTAAGTTCCAGGCCAGCCAGGGCTACCCAGTGAGACACTGTCTAAAACAAAACACAAACAACAACAGCAACAAAAATTTTATGCAAGAAACTAGAGAGTTCTTTCTACTCTTTCAGAGTACAGGAAGTTGGTTCTCAGCCCCAAGTGACGAGACTCACCAACATCTATAACTCTGGTTTCTAGGGATTTAACACCTTCTTCTGGCCCCTGTAGTCACCCCCACACACATGGGTATATATGCACGTAGACATATGCACAGCTCCACATAAATATGAGTATAATAAATCTTTAAAACATGCTTAGATTATTGTATATTGTACGAGACCTCTGACTGTGGTTCTATTGAGGCCGGAGTCCTCCATGTAACCACATTGGAAATATTTTTCTGACCATGTGACCATTCCTAGGACTTCTGATGGCAGAGCTTATCAACATCAATATCACAAGATCAACCATTGCACAAACATAACCTGCTGGTTTCCTTTGTTCCCACGCTGTGGTTTCATGTGATTGAGAGTTATCTCTTCAAATGCAGTAGAAGAAGGGCATTTTGCTGTCTAGAGAGGGCCCTTTGCTAAAACAAATAAGGTCTGTGTATACCGATTTGCCTCTTCAGGGTGTTGTTGCTGATACCTCTCCCCAGACGGTGGCCCCTTCTTCCCAGGACAGCAGTGGTCAGCAGCAGCAGTTAGCGGTGGACACACCCAGTGAACACGCCCCTGCGTACTCCTTCCAACAGTCCAAGTAAGTCTGTTCTGTGCTGAGCTCCTTCCTCCAGGAGCGGAGATCTGGAAGTCCGTCTCTCCAAGTGTTTCTACTTGTTTCGGTTTCACAGAAACCACTATAAAATTAGTGGTAGGCATTTCTTGAGCTCACAATCATGCGGGCTGCTTCCGGCTTGCTTCAGGTGAGTGCATTTTCAGTTCCTGGCTGTGCCCGGCCCTGTGTGTGGGTACTTGGTCATCTGTGGCCCTCTGCTTTGGGATGGTGGAAGGGTTGACCATATGCTTCTCATCTTCCAACGAGTTGGTTTCCAGATGAGTCAGAATTCCAAAGACAGCTACCCAATGAAGGCAGGCACTCTGTTTTGCTTCTATGCATTGGTTGCTGTCCTATTACTTAATGAAAGTCACATGATCCAACAGAGTCGACGGAGGTGCTCACTTCAAGAGAGAGCTATTGCAGTTCAGTTAAAAATAGTCTTGGAAAAATTCTAATATTCCCACCTGAAACTAGATAGCGACCCAACATTGCGTTTCTAGTCTCTTAAGCAATTAATTATAGTGACATTCTCATTACAGATTGACTTTGAACACCTGAGTAAAATGGGCATGAAAAAAGGAGAATATTGTTAAACATATGATACAGAAATCAGTTCTCTGCTCAGAAATTAAATGGCAAAGGAATAAAGTCAAGTATTCAGAATTACTCATGAAAAAATTTAAATCACCCATAAAGCAAATAACATTTGGCTTTGTGTGGAGCAAATATGTAGATTACATTCCAAGGGCTCTGACTTGAAACTGGAGGGATTAACAATGGGAAGGTGTACTATGGAGAAGCCTTCATGTGTTGACAGTTCAACTTTGTGGATCATGACCGAATCTCTGATGAATGGAAAATTTTCAGATGAACCTGTTTGCAGTTTTGCTCTCTGTCATCCTTTTGACTGTTAAAGAAGTCATTCTGTCACTCCTAAAATAGTGAAGAGGCTGAGCATATCAACCACGCCTGTAGTCAACAGATGAATGGATAAACAGAAGGTGGTCCAAAGCCACACAATAGAATTCTATTCAGCCATAAAGAAGAGTGAAATGATGTCATTTCCAGGAAAATGAGTCAGACTGGAGATCATGTTAAGTGAAATAAGACAGATTAGGGCAGACATCTTTATTTCACATGCAGAGTCTGGATTTAAATATATATATTTCTACACATATATGGGTATGTGCATCTGCACTCACAAGATAAAAAATATAGAATTTATTTTATTTCTGTTCCAGTGAGATGGAAAAATATCTCTAAAATAATCTAGCCAGTCCTTGTTTTCATAGCTTTCTTCAATACCCTAGATTTCACAAACTGGGCAGCTTTCCTGCCCAGCATCATTGTGCTAATTAACAAGCCTCTACTTTCCTCAGAAGCCCTTCAGGGTCATTATGCTAAATGAGATATGGAGATCTTTAAATACTTGCTAATGGCTAGCATTTCTCATCAGATACCAGCCTGTAGAGTGTGAAGTTCAGATCGGGACCACCAAGCACCCCTGAAAAGCAGCCTGATACATTACATATACATTTAACATCAAAATGTCAGCACTCCAGACATCGCAAACCACAGCCACTATAGGCAACTTGGGGCTGGAGAAAAGATCCTCTGCTAGTTCTGTGGGCACTCACACACACATGCATGCACACACTTAGTCACATGCACATATACGCATAAAGCTTTACCTGATAGACTTTTGAAGTTTGTTTTCCCCCATTGTTGATGCAGAGGGTCTTTGAGCTCTTACCTTATCACAGAAGGTGATAAAACTTTGGTTTATTCTGGGAATTCTATGAAAATTCCAGTCCCTCCACTGAGTTATTGCATATTCTTTATACTATATACAAAACCTTTTTAAAAAGCTATAATCTGGGGGATTTGGTAGGTGGCTCAGTTGGTAAGGGCACTTGCTCTCAAGGCATGAGTACTTAAGTTCCAATCCCCAATACCCCCATAAGATACAGTGTATGGATACACGTGCCTGAAACCCCAGCGATGGGTGGGCTAAGACAGACAGATCTCATGGTCTCACTAGCCAGCCAGCTTAGCAGAAGATGCGCTTCAGATTCAGTGTCTGAAGGCAGTGAAGCAGAGACCAATAGAGGAAGACATTCAGCTCTGACCTTTGCCTTCCACATGTGTACAACCATATGCACACCCACACACTGTGTGTGTACCATATGCACACACACATGCACAACACACACACAGGATTAAAGTTAGATTTTTAATTTTTTTTCGTCTTTTATTTAAATATAATCACATCACTTTCCCTTTCCCTCTTCTGCCTCCGTTCCCTTCCAGCCTCCCCCATCCCCAAACCGATAGCCTCTTTTTGGTTATCCAGTGCAAAGTGGTCAGCCCTGAAACCATATACATACAAACAACACAAATGGGCTCGGCATATTGTATTTACGTTTTTATCCACGTGTGTATAAAGCAGTAGTTATGAAATAAAAGTTTGTTTGTTTGTTTGTTTTTAATTAACCATATCATCCCATAAAGCACGCGTACAAGTCAAGTTAAATTCTCAGATGCGGAGGCTTCGGATTCCACTTTTGTGACTTTCCGGTTACAATTCACGTCTTAAGGATCCTGGCCTTCCCATTTAAAGTCACCATGCAATCATCATCCTCCAGAAGATGGAGAAGATGTAAAAATTCGGTTGCTGATGAGAGAGACTTGCCACCGCCCACCGGCATTAGACGCAATGACCACTCTTACCCTCTTGTCTTTGCAGACCGTAGACGGAAGTGAGGATGTCATCTGAGACTTTACCTTGAATGAAGAAGCTTCACTGAGCAAGAAATTAGCTGGCTTCCAGTTCGCACAGGCACCAAGGGAAAGCTTTCTTCTTCTTTTATTTTATTTTTTTCTAAATTTTATACTTTACTCAAAGAAAACAATGTTTGTATGTACCGTGCAAATGGTTCCTTCGTGTGGTCTGACAGTTATGTTTGTCATTTTTTTTTTTTTTTTAATGAAAGGGGAAACAAATCCCAGAAGAGGGAAAAAAGTAAACATCAAACGTTGATGTTTTCTGTGGAAGAACATTTGAATTCAGAATTTGCCTGAAGGTATAAGTAGATTTTTTTATTTTTTTTAGTAGAAAATCGGATGTCCAAAGGTGAGCAAGCAGAAGTGGAAGAAAATTATTTTCCTCAGTAATTAAGCTATTTTTTTTCCTCTCCTTTTCCTTTCTCGGTTGAACCTATTAGGTTATTTGCTTTTTTTTTATATATATATATATATTTTATGTTTTCTTAGAAATATTTAGGTAAGGTTTATCTTGAATCTTAATTGCCTTAATTTTAAGGACGTCAAAGGCTCGTGAGGCATGCTGTCAGCGTCTTGTTTTAAAAAATTTCAAGAAAGAATTGAAGTACTGTGCCAGCTTTCACTGGCACAGGAGACGGAGACTGAGTTTTTAGGGTGGGGATAAAAAAAGAGAAAAATACAAAAACTGTACAGTTTAAAAGAAAATGTTTTTCTTCATTTGAAGAAAACTTGTTGACGAAAGAAACCATGGCAACGGCAAGAGCTGGGAAACGCTGGGGCTTCTCATGAACTTGGACACACTCATTCTAAAAGGCTGAAAGGCGTTTCACGGTAAAGTTATTCACGTTGGTTTAAGAACAACTGCATTAGAAATAATGCGTGTTTCGGGGGGCAGGATGCAAATTCTTTTTTTTTAATTTACAGAGCGTGGTTGCTAGCAGAAGCGTTAGTGCTTTTTATCCGCAGTTTTTTCTATGAGCTTTGTCAGGTTCGAGTCAGCTTTGCTTGTCACATTGCAAAACCTAGCATAAGAGCACTAAAAACAAAAACTTACGTAGGTAGACGCTTATGGTCAAAAAGTGCAAAAAAATATATAAAAATAAAAAAATAAAAACAAAAACACACACACAAAAAAACAAAAACAAAAAAAGCAATAGATAGAGAAATTGTTGACAATTTCTGTAGTCTTTCTTAGTTGTGGTCAATTGCAGCCGACGGATGGCCTATTTTATACCAAAGATGAGATGAGACCCCGTGACAGTCGTGGTGGTAGAGACTGCTTTTCTTTCAGTAAAGTTTTGTTTGACCTACATGGCCGGACTATTTCTAACTTCATTTAAACCGCCTTCCACTAGTGTTTTACATACTGCAAAAAAAAAAAAAATTTGTCTTTCTAAGAATGTGTATTTGTTGATGGTTGAAGTTTGTACTGACCATGTTCAGCAGTTCAAACGTGAAGAATCTGAGACCCTATGGATTGATGGACAGAGGCAGCTCTGACTCCTGTGAGCTCTTCTGGCTCCTGGCTAGCTCTCTTCGGCAGTACATGGATGGTCACCCATATACCGGATCCTTTGTTCAAGAGGTTACAATGTCTTCATTTGAACTGCAGACCAAGGAGACGTTCTGAACACACTCTGAAAGTCATCTGAAAGGCCACTTGTCAGAAAGGCTCAGTGCTGTTCTGTGCAGTGGGGTGTGCCCCTGAGAAGTTCTCACACATCGGTGATAATGATAGTCTTCCTTCCAAATGCCAACATAACCAGATTTTGTCTTCTTCATTTTGATTCTGGCCCATCACGAACAGACACCGTGATTCTGTACGTGGGAAGGGGATATTTTCCTTTTACTTCTTCCTGTTGTGTTCTCATATCTTGATAACAACAGGTAAGACAACACCTTCCTTTGTAAATTTCGTTTTAATTCTCTGAGACACATGGGCCATTAAGATCAGAGATTCCTTCTAGTGCAGTAGAAGCAAGCTCTTAACATGCTAGTTGACAATCAATAAATTGTATGCTTTTTATCAACAAGAACTGAAAGAATTGCGGTTGATCCAGCACTAAAACCAAAGGAGATACTTTCACTTAGAATAATGCAAATCTTGGCTTAAAATTACCCTAATCGACTTAGTGAGAAAGTCTAAACAATTCTGACTCATCATACCCAGGATCAATGTGTATCATTTTGCTTGAAGTTAGAGACAGTTGCACAGAACTCTATTCGTGGGACCATTCCCAAGAAATGCTTTTGAATGAAACATTTGAATCAAGTAGGCAAAGCCTTTGCTGCAGGGTTAGTCTGAGTGCGTAGGAAGACACAAACACATTCACAGAACTAGAAAGGAGAAGAGAGCCGGCTTTCTAAAACGAAACAAGCTATAAGGCAAATCATAGTTCCATTAGGTCAATACGACCAAGGAGTCTAAGCTAGCCCAAAGGTCCATTCCCATTGTCTCGCTACCCCAGTTCTCTCCTTTGCAACCCCATAAACTGAGAGCTGAAACCTAGACAGTGACTTCACATGTTGGCCGTTAAACTAATTACAGAATGGTATCCAAGGAGACGTCTACACACCGCAGAGAAATTCATCCTAATCGTTTTCTGTGCTTTGGAGGAAACCTGAGATGTCTACATCCATCAGTCACACATGTCAGCTTCCTAAGTACTGTCATGGCGGACTTGAATTTTGTCTTTGGAAAGCGGACCCACGAGTTCCAGGGGCTTTCCGAAAACTTACATGAGAGGACGGTTTTACTTTCTCCTTCACCCTCTCTCAGTTCTTTATAAAAGTAAGGATGTTCCTGGGCATCATGCATTTGAATATGAAACCAACGTACTTTCTTTTCCTTTCTGTAAAAGTACCAAATACACGTATTCATGTGATACAAAGAGAGTCTCATTTTCATAACCAACAATGAGGCTACGAGGTAGCTACCATGTGGCTGTTGAAGGTGCCTAGGTAACTTCATGCTCAAAACTCCTGTCTTACGTATACATTCAGAAACATTTCTTTCAACTCTGAAATTTTAGTAATCACATTCATTCTAAGCCATTCAGGCCAAAGCAACTCATGATGTCATTTTATGTGTTCATGTGTGTTTTACGTTTGGGCTGTTTCTACTGTGCCATTCCATAAAATCTTTTGAGAAGAAAAATGTGCATATTCAGATTGGCTCCCTCTTTCCCTGTAATTTTTTTACCTAAGAATTGTTTTCAATAATCTAGCGTAGGAGGGTAAGAGAAGGCATCAAGAGATAACAATGTATGTTGTAATAAAAACAAGACCCCCCAAAAAACCCACATGCTCAATGAATGTTTACAGTGCTGATTCCAAATCCTTAACCTAGTCAGCAGTACGTATGGTAGGCCTCATATGATTTAGGATTATGGTCATCTTTAAATTGGAGTAAAGTTATAATTCTTCAAATTGTCAAGAGGTTGATATTTTTCCCTTTCATTACCACGTCTTGGATGACAAATTAGGAAACCAACGAAGGTCATGATCCAGACAAGATAAACAGCATGTCATCTCAATGCTACTTGTGTTGTCAGAAAAGTGGGTTCCTTTGAATAATGACAAGATATCAAGGGAAGCAGAGTGTGTGGTGACTAATAGCTGTGTCTCTTAAGGACCCCAGGATAAAGCCCGTATGAGCTAAAGGTAGGGTCTAAAGACTGAAAATACGTGCTTGGTTTTTGTTTTTTAAACTAAAGGTTTGTTTAATGGTTGGACTATCTGTGACAAACCTTGACATATTTTATATTGACTTTAAAATCCCCTTTTTTGAAGAGTAGAACTTGATGTAAACAGGATGCTTGCACTCTTTATAACTGAGATGTTCCAATGAGCTATCTACATCGACTATGACGTCAATAGGTTAAAAATACTTTTGACGATCGAGTCTCATTCTCAGGAGTGTGCAAATCATGGCAGATAAGCTGAAAATGAAGAGTGAAAGTCCTAAGTGGGTTTCAGAGAAAAATCTGTGATTTCAGACTGGTGAGACAACACAACTGGATATCACACACAATGGCATTCAGCACGGTTAGCAGTCACACGTAGAGGGCAGGACAATCGTGTCACAGAACCTTGGTCAATTTTATTTTAAGCACAGTGATGAAGGATAAGATCTTGTTCTTCTTGCCATTGGGGCTGGTATGCTAAGATCTGCTGAGACCACTACCTTGATGGTTCCTCTTGAACCCCAGGGCTGGCAGGATTGGCAGGCTCCTTGGTTCCATTTCCTTGTCTCAAAGGCATCGTGGGTTTTCATTCATGAATCCACTCACTTTACAATTGTGATGTTGTAATATGCTTGAGTTTGACTTGAGATTCGTATTTCTTACCCATATGAAAACGGACCCTTCAACCAAGTGCTGTCCATCCGGGCTGCCTTTTGTGATTGCTGCCCTTTGTGATTGAGTTCAAGAAAGTACAAAAGCCAAATCAAGTGGCCCTGTGATTTAAGAGGGCTGGGTCCAGTGCAGAGTACTGTTTTCTGTTGTCTTTGGTCTGATACCCCAACTTGTAAGCACCTGTCACAGAAAGGGTTGGGTCTGGAAGTAAAATGATGTGCTGAAGAATTTGTCTTACTGGTGAAGCCTCAGAGCTGAGCAGAGGCAAGGTGAACTTTGGGGATTCAAAGAGAATTGGAAGGCCGTTAAGTCACCTGGGAGATTTTCTTAATACTGCTCCATTTTCTGAGTTTCAAAGAAACACAATCACTGTCCATATTGGAAGGGCTAACTGACTAATTTGTTGGGCGTGTTTTGCCTTTTCTTCTTAATGACTGGCCCTGTTAACCTTGGCATTTCACCCCAACGGTGGACCTACGAGGCCACTGAAAATAACAACTTACATCAGTTTGTGTTTCTTCCCAAGTATTGGTTTAATTGAGGGAGTTTTAATCATTAGTAAAATTAATGTCCACACATCATACACTATGAATTTCAATAATCCATAATGTCCTTTTCCTATTCACCACCCATAATCAAAAGTTGACTGCATTCTTGCAAAACACAAAAGGAAACAATTTAACAATGAACTTGGCTCCCTTTAGAAAAAAAAACAAAAAAAGCTACTTTGGCTTCATTCCCTTTACTGAAACTCAAACCAGGAAAAAAAAAGTCAACACAATCTCTATGGGAGAAAATCACAATAGTTTTTTGGCTAAATATACATTTTATCCCTTTCATAAATCTTTTGACCACAAAAATGTATCACTCTTATTTTTGCTGTTGTTGTTCCTGTTTGAATCTGCATTACTATACTAAGACTGGAAGTCATTCATATTCCAAGGCATAATTTACCGCCATCACGTAAGTCCAAATTGTAACATTAGTGCTACCCTTTGGACTTGAAACCCTCAGGTCCAACATTATTAATAAAGATGCTCTCTCTTCCTTCCCAAATACGTTATCTCCTCACATGTAAAAAGAAGTAAGCTATTCCATCCGTCCCCATCAGGAATGATAAAATGATCTCAAAGACAGACATTGGGTATCTGGAATTACTTTGTTCTCCACGATGGAAACAAACATGTCTCCATGGAAACAAACATCCTCATTTACTTAAGATCATTGGAATCTTAATGTTTAGGCTCTAGCTGAAAGTACCACAGTTTCAAAGGAATCTGTGACACGGCCTCTTCTTTAAAAGCCTTGTTTTAAGTCGTCTTTAACTTCATGGACCTTCCGTAATGCCATTTTGAGCTTTTATTTAAGGGCATCTTTGTATTGCTGTCTCTGACTGTCATGGAGAGTTCTGTAATCCTACGGTGTCTCTGGTTTTACCTTTAAGTTCTTTCATGTGTATCATGGTCAAGTTAGATACATTTCCCTGTTCCCTGGGCTCTCTGTAGATCAGTGGATATTAGGTTTCAATTTCTGTTTTCTTTGATGAAGCTTTCAATAAAAAATGAAAATAAAATCAACGAACAGGGCTGTGGTGTTTGTTTGCCCTTTTCCAAAATTCACCATGGGAAGGTGTTGTGGAGGCAGGATCCATGTCTGGATTTAATCCAGCTTTTTAAAGTCGTCATTTTTCTGGAATCGATTGAAGAAAAGATCATTTGGAGAGATGGCTCTGTGGTTGGGTCCTCTCTTTGTAGTTTGTTTGCTAGCATCCTGGTGGTTCATAACTGCGTGTGACTCTAGCTCCAGGTGTCCAACACACACACACACATGCGCACATGCGCGCGGCGCACACACACACACACACACACACACACACGGCCATTAGAGAACACAAGCTGCCCACTGAGGTCTTCCCATGGTCTCCCTACAACTCTCACACACACAGAGGAGTTCAGCAACCACCCATCCACTATTTCCAAAATATACCTAACACCAACCTACAGTGCTATGTGAAGGGCCAGAGTTTCTTTCCTCACAGCAATTTGTGTCCCTGCAAGAGCCAGATCAGAAGAGCTCATTCCTTCAGCTGTGGTGATTACGGTAAACAAATAAGTGAAGGAAAATTTCTCTGGTCCAGAATTGCCCGGCTTTCATACATTCATGGACCAAGAAATATTCCAACCTGTGTGTTTGCTGTGTAGTTCAAAACTATTATAATGTGGAACATGAGAAAGATATTGGAAGAAGTGGAGGCAATGTGTTAAACAAAGAAATTGGTGATCTTTAAGGTAGATTATCTAAGGAAGGAGAGAAGGAGAACGAGAGCAGATATATGTATGAACAAAGTATAAGTGGATAGAAAGCCCAGGCAACCCTATGTATGTATGATGTGCAAAGTACACATGAGAAATATGAGATATTGAAAATTCACGATGCCCGATTGGCTCCCCCATTGGTGACATTCGTGATCTACCGGTAACAACTCTGTAGGCCTTGGGTAAATTTCATCTCCTGCCTCTGCTACTGTCCACAAGCAGCAATGAAAGATTTCATTCTCTTCTAGTGCCTTCTCCATTCAAATCTGAATTCTGTGTCACTCAACATCAATGGGTAAGGGTGGTGGCCAAGGGAGAAGGAGGATGTATGAACATCACAGAAACTTCAACCCCCATGGTCCTTCTACTCTTCTTCAATCTTAACTTTCAATTCCACAGATGTCAGCTCCATGTGTTAGAATGCAGGTAACTAAGGAAGGATGTAGAGGCAGGGAAGTGGTAGCCCTACTCCAAAAGCATTTTGTATGCATTCCCTTTAGGTATT
>JAMJFZ010002940.1:0-28742 GCA_026225945.1 Cricetomys ansorgei | reverse complement strand
TTGAAACACAACACAGATGTAAACACACTATCAATGGCTATTTCAACATAGTGGTCAATGCGCACTTATCAAACTATGCACTCTGAGTGTGATTCCAGCTTCTCTCACACACAAGACTCTCAGAAGTAACTAAAATACGTATTGCAACAGCATCTACTAAGAAACACTCTCCTAATACGCCTAACACATTGAAACACAGTTCCTATGCGTTTCTCCACTAAAACATGAATACATGTCTTTTCTAACTAAGGAAACAAGAAACTTCAAAGGCGACTACAGAAAAGAAGTGTTTCAAGAACTAGTAACATGTGTGTTCCAAATGCAATTCTAACCGCAGGAACGTCTGAAACACAACACAGATGTAAACACACTATCAATGGCTATTTCAACATAGCGGTCAATGCGCACTTATCAAACTATGCACTCTGAGTGTGATTCCAGCTTCTCTCACACACAAGACTCTCAGAAGTAACTAAAATACGTATTGCAACAGCATCTACTAAGAAACACTCTCCTAATACGCCTAACACATTGAAACACAGTTCCTATGCGTTTCTCCACTAAAACATGAATACATGTCTTTTCTAACTAAGGAAACAAGGAAACTTCAAAGGCGACTACAGAAAAGAAGTGTTTCAAGAACTAAGTAACATGTGTGTTCCAAATGCAATTCTAACCGCAGGAACGTCTGAAACACAACACAGATGTAAACACACTATCAATGGCTATTTCAACATAGTGGTCAATGCGCACTTATCAAACTATGCACTCTGAGTGTGATTCCAGCTTCTCTCACACACAAGACTCTCAGAAGTAACTAAAATACGTATTGCAACAGCATCTACTAAGAAACACTCTCCTAATACGCCTAACACATTGAAACACAGTTCCTATGCGTTTCTCCACTAAAACATGAATACATGTCTTTTCTAACTAAGGAAACAAGAAACTTCAAAGGCGACTACAGAAAAGAAGTGTTTCAAGAACTAAGTAACATGTGTGTTCCAAATGCAATTCTAACCGCAGGAACGTCTGAAACACAACACAGATGTAAACACACTATCAATGGCTATTTCAACATAGTGGTCAATGCGCACTTATCAAACTATGCACTCTGAGTGTGATTCCAGCTTCTCTCACACACAAGACTCTCAGAAGTAACTAAAATACGTATTGCAACAGCATCTACTAAGAAACACTCTCCTAATACGCCTAACACATTGAAACACAGTTCCTATGCGTTTCTCCACTAAAACATGAATACATGTCTTTTCTAACTAAGGAAACAGGAAACTTCAAAGGCGACTACAGAAAAGAAGTGTTTCAAGAACTAAGTAACATGTGTGTTCCAAATGCAATTCTAACCGCAGGAACGTCTGAAACACAACACAGATGTAAACACACTATCAATGGCTATTTCAACATAGTGGTCAATGCGCACTTATCAAACTATGCACTCTGAGTGTGATTCCAGCTTCTCTCACACACAAGACTCTCAGAAGTAACTAAAATACGTATTGCAACAGCATCTACTAAGAAACACTCTCCTAATACGCCTAACACATTGAAACACAGTTCCTATGCGTTTCTCCACTAAAACATGAATACATGTCTTTTCTAACTAAGGAAACAAGAAACTTCAAAGGCGACTACAGAAAAGAAGTGTTTCAAGAACTAAGTAACATGTGTGTTCCAAATGCAATTCTAACCGCAGGAACGTCTGAAACACAACACAGATGTAAACACACTATCAATGGCTATTTCAACATAGTGGTCAATGCGCACTTATCAAACTATGCACTCTGAGTGTGATTCCAGCTTCTCTCACACACAAGACTCTCAGAAGTAACTAAAATACGTATTGCAACAGCATCTACTAAGAAACACTCTCCTAATACGCCTAACACATTGAAACACAGTTCCTATGCGTTTCTCCACTAAAACATGAATACATGTCTTTTCTAACTAAGGAAACAAGGAAACTTCAAAGGCGACTACAGAAAAGAAGTGTTTCAAGAACTAAGTAACATGTGTGTTCCAAATGCAATTCTAACCGCAGGAACGTCTGAAACACAACACAGATGTAAACACACTATCAATGGCTATTTCAACATAGTGGTCAATGCGCACTTATCAAACTATGCACTCTGAGTGTGATTCCAGCTTCTCTCACACACAAGACTCTCAGAAGTAACTAAAATACGTATTGCAACAGCATCTACTAAGAAACACTCTCCTAATACGCCTAACACATTGAAACACAGTTCCTATGCGTTTCTCCACTAAAACATGAATACATGTCTTTTCTAACTAAGGAAACAGGAAACTTCAAAGGCGACTACAGAAAAGAAGTGTTTCAAGAACTAAGTAACATGTGTGTTCCAAATGCAATTCTAACCGCAGGAACGTCTGAAACACAACACAGATGTAAACACACTATCAATGGCTATTTCAACATAGTGGTCAATGCGCCTTATCAAACTATGCACTCTGAGTGTGATTCCAGCTTCTCTCACACACAAGACTCTCAGAAGTAACTAAAATACGTATTGCAACAGCATCTACTAAGAAACACTCTCCTAATACGCCTAACACATTGAAACACAGTTCCTATGCGTTTCTCCACTAAAACATGAATACATGTCTTTTCTAACTAAGGAAACAAGAAACTTCAAAGGCGACTACAGAAAAGAAGTGTTTCAAGAACTAAGTAACATGTGTGTTCCAAATGCAATTCTAACCGCAGGAACGTCTGAAACACAACACAGATGTAAACACACTATCAATGGCTATTTCAACATAGTGGTCAATGCGCACTTATCAAACTATGCACTCTGAGTGTGATTCCAGCTTCTCTCACACACAAGACTCTCAGAAGTAACTAAAATACGTATTGCAACAGCATCTACTAAGAAACACTCTCCTAATACGCCTAACACATTGAAACACAGTTCCTATGCGTTTCTCCACTAAAACATGAATACATGTCTTTTCTAACTAAGGAAACAAGGAAACTTCAAAGGCGACTACAGAAAAGAAGTGTTTCAAGAACTAAGTAACATGTGTGTTCCAAATGCAATTCTAACCGCAGGAACGTCTGAAACACAACACAGATGTAAACACACTATCAATGGCTATTTCAACATAGTGGTCAATGCGCACTTATCAAACTATGCACTCTGAGTGTGATTCCAGCTTCTCTCACACACAAGACTCTCAGAAGTAACTAAAATACGTATTGCAACAGCATCTACTAAGAAACACTCTCCTAATACGCCTAACACATTGAAACACAGTTCCTATGCGTTTCTCCACTAAAACATGAATACATGTCTTTTCTAACTAAGGAAACAAGGAAACTTCAAAGGCGACTACAGAAAAGAAGTGTTTCAAGAACTAAGTAACATGTGTGTTCCAAATGCAATTCTAACCGCAGGAACGTCTGAAACACAACACAGATGTAAACACACTATCAATGGCTATTTCAACATAGTGGTCAATGCGCACTTATCAAACTATGCACTCTGAGTGTGATTCCAGCTTCTCTCACACACAAGACTCTCAGAAGTAACTAAAATACGTATTGCAACAGCATCTACTAAGAAACACTCTCCTAATACGCCTAACACATTGAAACACAGTTCCTATGCGTTTCTCCACTAAAACATGAATACATGTCTTTTCTAACTAAGGAAACAAGGAAACTTCAAAGGCGACTACAGAAAAGAAGTGTTTCAAGAACTAAGTAACATGTGTGTTCCAAATGCAATTCTAACCGCAGGAACGTCTGAAACACAACACAGATGTAAACACACTATCAATGGCTATTTCAACATAGTGGTCAATGCGCACTTATCAAACTATGCACTCTGAGTGTGATTCCAGCTTCTCTCACACACAAGACTCTCAGAAGTAACTAAAATACGTATTGCAACAGCATCTACTAAGAAACACTCTCCTAATACGCCTAACACATTGAAACACAGTTCCTATGCGTTTCTCCACTAAAACATGAATACATGTCTTTTCTAACTAAGGAAACAAGAAACTTCAAAGGCGACTACAGAAAAGAAGTGTTTCAAGAACTAAGTAACATGTGTGTTCCAAATGCAATTCTAACCGCAGGAACGTCTGAAACACAACACAGATGTAAACACACTATCAATGGCTATTTCAACATAGCGGTCAATGCGCACTTATCAAACTATGCACTCTGAGTGTGATTCCAGCTTCTCTCACACACAAGACTCTCAGAAGTAACTAAAATACGTATTGCAACAGCATCTACTAAGAAACACTCTCCTAATACGCCTAACACATTGAAACACAGTTCCTATGCGTTTCTCCACTAAAACATGAATACATGTCTTTTCTAACTAAGGAAACAAGGAAACTTCAAAGGCGACTACAGAAAAGAAGTGTTTCAAGAACTAAGTAACATGTGTGTTCCAAATGCAATTCTAACCGCAGGAACGTCTGAAACACAACACAGATGTAAACACACTATCAATGGCTATTTCAACATAGTGGTCAATGCGCACTTATCAAACTATGCACTCTGAGTGTGATTCCAGCTTCTCTCACACACAAGACTCTCAGAAGTAACTAAAATACGTATTGCAACAGCATCTACTAAGAAACACTCTCCTAATACGCCTAACACATTGAAACACAGTTCCTATGCGTTTCTCCACTAAAACATGAATACATGTCTTTTCTAACTAAGGAAACAAGGAAACTTCAAAGGCGACTACAGAAAAGAAGTGTTTCAAGAACTAAGTAACATGTGTGTTCCAAATGCAATTCTAACCGCAGGAACGTCTGAAACACAACACAGATGTAAACACACTATCAATGGCTATTTCAACATAGCGGTCAATGCGCACTTATCAAACTATGCACTCTGAGTGTGATTCCAGCTTCTCTCACACACAAGACTCTCAGAAGTAACTAAAATACGTATTGCAACAGCATCTACTAAGAAACACTCTCCTAATACGCCTAACACATTGAAACACAGTTCCTATGCGTTTCTCCACTAAAACATGAATACATGTCTTTTCTAACTAAGGAAACAAGGAAACTTCAAAGGCGACTACAGAAAAGAAGTGTTTCAAGAACTAAGTAACATGTGTGTTCCAAATGCAATTCTAACCGCAGGAACGTCTGAAACACAACACAGATGTAAACACACTATCAATGGCTATTTCAACATAGCGGTCAATGCGCACTTATCAAACTATGCACTCTGAGTGTGATTCCAGCTTCTCTCACACACAAGACTCTCAGAAGTAACTAAAATACGTATTGCAACAGCATCTACTAAGAAACACTCTCCTAATACGCCTAACACATTGAAACACAGTTCCTATGCGTTTCTCCACTAAAACATGAATACATGTCTTTTCTAACTAAGGAAACAAGGAAACTTCAAAGGCGACTACAGAAAAGAAGTGTTTCAAGAACTAAGTAACATGTGTGTTCCAAATGCAATTCTAACCGCAGGAACGTCTGAAACACAACACAGATGTAAACACACTATCAATGGCTATTTCAACATAGTGGTCAATGCGCACTTATCAAACTATGCACTCTGAGTGTGATTCCAGCTTCTCTCACACACAAGACTCTCAGAAGTAACTAAAATACGTATTGCAACAGCATCTACTAAGAAACACTCTCCTAATACGCCTAACACATTGAAACACAGTTCCTATGCGTTTCTCCACTAAAACATGAATACATGTCTTTTCTAACTAAGGAAACAAGGAAACTTCAAAGGCGACTACAGAAAAGAAGTGTTTCAAGAACTAAGTAACATGTGTGTTCCAAATGCAATTCTAACCGCAGGAACGTCTGAAACACAACACAGATGTAAACACACTATCAATGGCTATTTCAACATAGTGGTCAATGCGCACTTATCAAACTATGCACTCTGAGTGTGATTCCAGCTTCTCTCACACACAAGACTCTCAGAAGTAACTAAAATACGTATTGCAACAGCATCTACTAAGAAACACTCTCCTAATACGCCTAACACATTGAAACACAGTTCCTATGCGTTTCTCCACTAAAACATGAATACATGTCTTTTCTAACTAAGGAAACAAGGAAACTTCAAAGGCGACTACAGAAAAGAAGTGTTTCAAGAACTAAGTAACATGTGTGTTCCAAATGCAATTCTAACCGCAGGAACGTCTGAAACACAACACAGATGTAAACACACTATCAATGGCTATTTCAACATAGTGGTCAATGCGCACTTATCAAACTATGCACTCTGAGTGTGATTCCAGCTTCTCTCACACACAAGACTCTCAGAAGTAACTAAAATACGTATTGCAACAGCATCTACTAAGAAACACTCTCCTAATACGCCTAACACATTGAAACACAGTTCCTATGCGTTTCTCCACTAAAACATGAATACATGTCTTTTCTAACTAAGGAAACAAGAAACTTCAAAGGCGACTACAGAAAAGAAGTGTTTCAAGAACTAAGTAACATGTGTGTTCCAAATGCAATTCTAACCGCAGGAACGTCTGAAACACAACACAGATGTAAACACACTATCAATGGCTATTTCAACATAGTGGTCAATGCGCACTTATCAAACTATGCACTCTGAGTGTGATTCCAGCTTCTCTCACACACAAGACTCTCAGAAGTAACTAAAATACGTATTGCAACAGCATCTACTAAGAAACACTCTCCTAATACGCCTAACACATTGAAACACAGTTCCTATGCGTTTCTCCACTAAAACATGAATACATGTCTTTTCTAACTAAGGAAACAAGGAAACTTCAAAGGCGACTACAGAAAAGAAGTGTTTCAAGAACTAAGTAACATGTGTGTTCCAAATGCAATTCTAACCGCAGGAACGTCTGAAACACAACACAGATGTAAACACACTATCAATGGCTATTTCAACATAGCGGTCAATGCGCACTTATCAAACTATGCACTCTGAGTGTGATTCCAGCTTCTCTCACACACAAGACTCTCAGAAGTAACTAAAATACGTATTGCAACAGCATCTACTAAGAAACACTCTCCTAATACGCCTAACACATTGAAACACAGTTCCTATGCGTTTCTCCACTAAAACATGAATACATGTCTTTTCTAACTAAGGAAACAAGGAAACTGCAAAGGCGACTACAGAAAAGAAGTGTTTCAAGAACTAAGTAACATGTGTGTTCCAAATGCAAATGCAATTCTAACCGCAGGAACGTCTGAAACACAACACAGATGTAAACACACTATCAATGGCTATTTCAACATAGTGGTCAATGCGCACTTATCAAACTATGCACTCTGAGTGTGATTCCAGCTTCTCTCACACACAAGACTCTCAGAAGTAACTAAAATACGTATTGCAACAGCATCTACTAAGAAACACTCTCCTAATACGCCTAACACATTGAAACACAGTTCCTATGCGTTTCTCCACTGAATGAATACATGTCTTTTCTAACTAAGGAAACAAGGAAACTTCAAAGGCGACTACAGAAAAGAAGTGTTTCAAGAACTAAGTAACATGTGTGTTCCAAATGCAATTCTAACCGCAGGAACGTCTGAAACACAACACAGATGTAAACACACTATCAATGGCTATTTCAACATAGTGGTCAATGCGCACTTATCAAACTATGCACTCTGAGTGTGATTCCAGCTTCTCTCACACACAAGACTCTCAGAAGTAACTAAAATACGTATTGCAACAGCATCTACTAAGAAACACTCTCCTAATACGCCTAACACATTGAAACACAGTTCCTATGCGTTTCTCCACTAAAACATGAATACATGTCTTTTCTAACTAAGGAAACAAGGAAACTTCAAAGGCGACTACAGAAAAGAAGTGTTTCAAGAACTAAGTAACATGTGTGTTCCAAATGCAATTCTAACCGCAGGAACGTCTGAAACACAACACAGATGTAAACACACTATCAATGGCTATTTCAACATAGTGGTCAATGCGCACTTATCAAACTATGCACTCTGAGTGTGATTCCAGCTTCTCTCACACACAAGACTCTCAGAAGTAACTAAAATACGTATTGCAACAGCATCTACTAAGAAACACTCTCCTAATACGCCTAACACATTGAAACACAGTTCCTATGCGTTTCTCCACTAAAACATGAATACATGTCTTTTCTAACTAAGGAAACAAGGAAACTTCAAAGGCGACTACAGAAAAGAAGTGTTTCAAGAACTGAGTAACATGTGTGTTCCAAATGCAATTCTAACCGCAGGAACGTCTGAAACACAACACAGATGTAAACACACTATCAATGGCTATTTCAACATAGTGGTCAATGCGCACTTATCAAACTATGCACTCTGAGTGTGATTCCAGCTTCTCTCACACACAAGACTCTCAGAAGTAACTAAAATACGTATTGCAACAGCATCTACTAAGAAACACTCTCCTAATACGCCTAACACATTGAAACACAGTTCCTATGCGTTTCTCCACTAAAACATGAATACATGTCTTTTCTAACTAAGGAAACAAGGAAACTTCAAAGGCGACTACAGAAAAGAAGTGTTTCAAGAACTGAGTAACATGTGTGTTCCAAATGCAATTCTAACCGCAGGAACGTCTGAAACACAACACAGATGTAAACACACTATCAATGGCTATTTCAACATAGTGGTCAATGCGCACTTATCAAACTATGCACTCTGAGTGTGATTCCAGCTTCTCTCACACACAAGACTCTCAGAAGTAACTAAAATACGTATTGCAACAGCATCTACTAAGAAACACTCTCCTAATACGCCTAACACATTGAAACACAGTTCCTATGCGTTTCTCCACTAAAACATGAATACATGTCTTTTCTAACTAAGGAAACAAGGAAACTTCAAAGGCGACTACAGAAAAGAAGTGTTTCAAGAACTAAGTAACATGTGTGTTCCAAATGCAATTCTAACCGCAGGAACGTCTGAAACACAACACAGATGTAAACACACTATCAATGGCTATTTCAACATAGTGGTCAATGCGCACTTATCAAACTATGCACTCTGAGTGTGATTCCAGCTTCTCTCACACACAAGACTCTCAGAAGTAACTAAAATACGTATTGCAACAGCATCTACTAAGAAACACTCTCCTAATACGCCTAACACATTGAAACACAGTTCCTATGCGTTTCTCCACTAAAACATGAATACATGTCTTTTCTAACTAAGGAAACAAGGAAACTTCAAAGGCGACTACAGAAAAGAAGTGTTTCAAGAACTAAGTAACATGTGTGTTCCAAATGCAATTCTAACCGCAGGAACGTCTGAAACACAACACAGATGTAAACACACTATCAATGGCTATTTCAACATAGTGGTCAATGCGCACTTATCAAACTATGCACTCTGAGTGTGATTCCAGCTTCTCTCACACACAAGACTCTCAGAAGTAACTAAAATACGTATTGCAACAGCATCTACTAAGAAACACTCTCCTAATACGCCTAACACATTGAAACACAGTTCCTATGCGTTTCTCCACTAAAACATGAATACATGTCTTTTCTAACTAAGGAAACAAGGAAACTTCAAAGGCGACTACAGAAAAGAAGTGTTTCAAGAACTAAGTAACATGTGTGTTCCAAATGCAATTCTAACCGCAGGAACGTCTGAAACACAACACAGATGTAAACACACTATCAATGGCTATTTCAACATAGTGGTCAATGCGCACTTATCAAACTATGCACTCTGAGTGTGATTCCAGCTTCTCTCACACACAAGACTCTCAGAAGTAACTAAAATACGTATTGCAACAGCATCTACTAAGAAACACTCTCCTAATACGCCTAACACATTGAAACACAGTTCCTATGCGTTTCTCCACTAAAACATGAATACATGTCTTTTCTAACTAAGGAAACAAGGAAACTTCAAAGGCGACTACAGAAAAGAAGTGTTTCAAGAACTAAGTAACATGTGTGTTCCAAATGCAATTCTAACCGCAGGAACGTCTGAAACACAACACAGATGTAAACACACTATCAATGGCTATTTCAACATAGTGGTCAATGCGCACTTATCAAACTATGCACTCTGAGTGTGATTCCAGCTTCTCTCACACACAAGACTCTCAGAAGTAACTAAAATACGTATTGCAACAGCATCTACTAAGAAACACTCTCCTAATACGCCTAACACATTGAAACACAGTTCCTATGCGTTTCTCCACTAAAACATGAATACATGTCTTTTCTAACTAAGGAAACAAGGAAACTTCAAAGGCGACTACAGAAAAGAAGTGTTTCAAGAACTAAGTAACATGTGTGTTCCAAATGCAATTCTAACCGCAGGAACGTCTGAAACACAACACAGATGTAAACACACTATCAATGGCTATTTCAACATAGTGGTCAATGCGCACTTATCAAACTATGCACTCTGAGTGTGATTCCAGCTTCTCTCACACACAAGACTCTCAGAAGTAACTAAAATACGTATTGCAACAGCATCTACTAAGAAACACTCTCCTAATACGCCTAACACATTGAAACACAGTTCCTATGCGTTTCTCCACTAAAACATGAATACATGTCTTTTCTAACTAAGGAAACAAGGAAACTTCAAAGGCGACTACAGAAAAGAAGTGTTTCAAGAACTAAGTAACATGTGTGTTCCAAATGCAATTCTAACCGCAGGAACGTCTGAAACACAACACAGATGTAAACACACTATCAATGGCTATTTCAACATAGTGGTCAATGCGCACTTATCAAACTATGCACTCTGAGTGTGATTCCAGCTTCTCTCACACACAAGACTCTCAGAAGTAACTAAAATACGTATTGCAACAGCATCTACTAAGAAACACTCTCCTAATACGCCTAACACATTGAAACACAGTTCCTATGCGTTTCTCCACTAAAACATGAATACATGTCTTTTCTAACTAAGGAAACAAGGAAACTTCAAAGGCGACTACAGAAAAGAAGTGTTTCAAGAACTAAGTAACATGTGTGTTCCAAATGCAATTCTAACCGCAGGAACGTCTGAAACACAACACAGATGTAAACACACTATCAATGGCTATTTCAACATAGTGGTCAATGCGCACTTATCAAACTATGCACTCTGAGTGTGATTCCAGCTTCTCTCACACACAAGACTCTCAGAAGTAACTAAAATACGTATTGCAACAGCATCTACTAAGAAACACTCTCCTAATACGCCTAACACATTGAAACACAGTTCCTATGCGTTTCTCCACTAAAACATGAATACATGTCTTTTCTAACTAAGGAAACAAGGAAACTTCAAAGGCGACTACAGAAAAGAAGTGTTTCAAGAACTAAGTAACATGTGTGTTCCAAATGCAATTCTAACCGCAGGAACGTCTGAAACACAACACAGATGTAAACACACTATCAATGGCTATTTCAACATAGTGGTCAATGCGCACTTATCAAACTATGCACTCTGAGTGTGATTCCAGCTTCTCTCACACACAAGACTCTCAGAAGTAACTAAAATACGTATTGCAACAGCATCTACTAAGAAACACTCTCCTAATACGCCTAACACATTGAAACACAGTTCCTATGCGTTTCTCCACTAAAACATGAATACATGTCTTTTCTAACTAAGGAAACAAGGAAACTTCAAAGGCGACTACAGAAAAGAAGTGTTTCAAGAACTAAGTAACATGTGTGTTCCAAATGCAATTCTAACCGCAGGAACGTCTGAAACACAACACAGATGTAAACACACTATCAATGGCTATTTCAACATAGTGGTCAATGCGCACTTATCAAACTATGCACTCTGAGTGTGATTCCAGCTTCTCTCACACACAAGACTCTCAGAAGTAACTAAAATACGTATTGCAACAGCATCTACTAAGAAACACTCTCCTAATACGCCTAACACATTGAAACACAGTTCCTATGCGTTTCTCCACTAAAACATGAATACATGTCTTTTCTAACTAAGGAAACAAGGAAACTTCAAAGGCGACTACAGAAAAGAAGTGTTTCAAGAACTAAGTAACATGTGTGTTCCAAATGCAATTCTAACCGCAGGAACGTCTGAAACACAACACAGATGTAAACACACTATCAATGGCTATTTCAACATAGTGGTCAATGCGCACTTATCAAACTATGCACTCTGAGTGTGATTCCAGCTTCTCTCACACACAAGACTCTCAGAAGTAACTAAAATACGTATTGCAACAGCATCTACTAAGAAACACTCTCCTAATACGCCTAACACATTGAAACACAGTTCCTATGCGTTTCTCCACTAAAACATGAATACATGTCTTTTCTAACTAAGGAAACAAGGAAACTTCAAAGGCGACTACAGAAAAGAAGTGTTTCAAGAACTAAGTAACATGTGTGTTCCAAATGCAATTCTAACCGCAGGAACGTCTGAAACACAACACAGATGTAAACACACTATCAATGGCTATTTCAACATAGTGGTCAATGCGCACTTATCAAACTATGCACTCTGAGTGTGATTCCAGCTTCTCTCACACACAAGACTCTCAGAAGTAACTAAAATACGTATTGCAACAGCATCTACTAAGAAACACTCTCCTAATACGCCTAACACATTGAAACACAGTTCCTATGCGTTTCTCCACTAAAACATGAATACATGTCTTTTCTAACTAAGGAAACAAGGAAACTTCAAAGGCGACTACAGAAAAGAAGTGTTTCAAGAACTAAGTAACATGTGTGTTCCAAATGCAATTCTAACCGCAGGAACGTCTGAAACACAACACAGATGTAAACACACTATCAATGGCTATTTCAACATAGTGGTCAATGCGCACTTATCAAACTATGCACTCTGAGTGTGATTCCAGCTTCTCTCACACACAAGACTCTCAGAAGTAACTAAAATACGTATTGCAACAGCATCTACTAAGAAACACTCTCCTAATACGCCTAACACATTGAAACACAGTTCCTATGCGTTTCTCCACTAAAACATGAATACATGTCTTTTCTAACTAAGGAAACAAGGAAACTTCAAAGGCGACTACAGAAAAGAAGTGTTTCAAGAACTAAGTAACATGTGTGTTCCAAATGCAATTCTAACCGCAGGAACGTCTGAAACACAACACAGATGTAAACACACTATCAATGGCTATTTCAACATAGTGGTCAATGCGCACTTATCAAACTATGCACTCTGAGTGTGATTCCAGCTTCTCTCACACACAAGACTCTCAGAAGTAACTAAAATACGTATTGCAACAGCATCTACTAAGAAACACTCTCCTAATACGCCTAACACATTGAAACACAGTTCCTATGCGTTTCTCCACTAAAACATGAATACATGTCTTTTCTAACTAAGGAAACAAGGAAACTTCAAAGGCGACTACAGAAAAGAAGTGTTTCAAGAACTAAGTAACATGTGTGTTCCAAATGCAATTCTAACCGCAGGAACGTCTGAAACACAACACAGATGTAAACACACTATCAATGGCTATTTCAACATAGTGGTCAATGCGCACTTATCAAACTATGCACTCTGAGTGTGATTCCAGCTTCTCTCACACACAAGACTCTCAGAAGTAACTAAAATACGTATTGCAACAGCATCTACTAAGAAACACTCTCCTAATACGCCTAACACATTGAAACACAGTTCCTATGCGTTTCTCCACTAAAACATGAATACATGTCTTTTCTAACTAAGGAAACAAGGAAACTTCAAAGGCGACTACAGAAAAGAAGTGTTTCAAGAACTAGTAACATGTGTGTTCCAAATGCAATTCTAACCGCAGGAACGTCTGAAACACAACACAGATGTAAACACACTATCAATGGCTATTTCAACATAGTGGTCAATGCGCACTTATCAAACTATGCACTCTGAGTGTGATTCCAGCTTCTCTCACACACAAGACTCTCAGAAGTAACTAAAATACGTATTGCAACAGCATCTACTAAGAAACACTCTCCTAATACGCCTAACACATTGAAACACAGTTCCTATGCGTTTCTCCACTAAAACATGAATACATGTCTTTTCTAACTAAGGAAACAAGGAAACTTCAAAGGCGACTACAGAAAAGAAGTGTTTCAAGAACTAAGTAACATGTGTGTTCCAAATGCAATTCTAACCGCAGGAACGTCTGAAACACAACACAGATGTAAACACACTATCAATGGCTATTTCAACATAGTGGTCAATGCGCACTTATCAAACTATGCACTCTGAGTGTGATTCCAGCTTCTCTCACACACAAGACTCTCAGAAGTAACTAAAATACGTATTGCAACAGCATCTACTAAGAAACACTCTCCTAATACGCCTAACACATTGAAACACAGTTCCTATGCGTTTCTCCACTAAAACATGAATACATGTCTTTTCTAACTAAGGAAACAAGGAAACTT
The DNA here is from genome assembly GCA_026225945.1 of Cricetomys ansorgei. Classification (NCBI taxonomy): domain Eukaryota; kingdom Metazoa; phylum Chordata; class Mammalia; order Rodentia; family Nesomyidae; genus Cricetomys; species Cricetomys ansorgei. Next base: position 14,340 of record JAMJFZ010002940.1, on the reverse strand, counting down.
CAAAGGCGACTACAGAAAAGAAGTGTTTCAAGAACTAAGTAACATGTGTGTTCCAAATGCAATTCTAACCGCAGGAACGTCTGAAACACAACACAGATGTAAACACACTATCAATGGCTATTTCAACATAGTGGTCAATGCGCACTTATCAAACTATGCACTCTGAGTGTGATTCCAGCTTCTCTCACACACAAGACTCTCAGAAGTAACTAAAATACGTATTGCAACAGCATCTACTAAGAAACACTCTCCTAATACGCCTAACACATTGAAACACAGTTCCTATGCGTTTCTCCACTAAAACATGAATACATGTCTTTTCTAACTAAGGAAACAAGGAAACTTCAAAGGCGACTACAGAAAAGAAGTGTTTCAAGAACTAAGTAACATGTGTGTTCCAAATGCAATTCTAACCGCAGGAACGTCTGAAACACAACACAGATGTAAACACACTATCAATGGCTATTTCAACATAGTGGTCAATGCGCACTTATCAAACTATGCACTCTGAGTGTGATTCCAGCTTCTCTCACACACAAGACTCTCAGAAGTAACTAAAATACGTATTGCAACAGCATCTACTAAGAAACACTCTCCTAATACGCCTAACACATTGAAACACAGTTCCTATGCGTTTCTCCACTAAAACATGAATACATGTCTTTTCTAACTAAGGAAACAAGGAAACTTCAAAGGCGACTACAGAAAAGAAGTGTTTCAAGAACTAAGTAACATGTGTGTTCCAAATGCAATTCTAACCGCAGGAACGTCTGAAACACAACACAGATGTAAACACACTATCAATGGCTATTTCAACATAGTGGTCAATGCGCACTTATCAAACTATGCACTCTGAGTGTGATTCCAGCTTCTCTCACACACAAGACTCTCAGAAGTAACTAAAATACGTATTGCAACAGCATCTACTAAGAAACACTCTCCTAATACGCCTAACACATTGAAACACAGTTCCTATGCGTTTCTCCACTAAAACATGAATACATGTCTTTTCTAACTAAGGAAACAAGGAAACTTCAAAGGCGACTACAGAAAAGAAGTGTTTCAAGAACTAAGTAACATGTGTGTTCCAAATGCAATTCTAACCGCAGGAACGTCTGAAACACAACACAGATGTAAACACACTATCAATGGCTATTTCAACATAGTGGTCAATGCGCACTTATCAAACTATGCACTCTGAGTGTGATTCCAGCTTCTCTCACACACAAGACTCTCAGAAGTAACTAAAATACGTATTGCAACAGCATCTACTAAGAAACACTCTCCTAATACGCCTAACACATTGAAACACAGTTCCTATGCGTTTCTCCACTAAAACATGAATACATGTCTTTTCTAACTAAGGAAACAAGGAAACTTCAAAGGCGACTACAGAAAAGAAGTGTTTCAAGAACTAAGTAACATGTGTGTTCCAAATGCAATTCTAACCGCAGGAACGTCTGAAACACAACACAGATGTAAACACACTATCAATGGCTATTTCAACATAGTGGTCAATGCGCACTTATCAAACTATGCACTCTGAGTGTGATTCCAGCTTCTCTCACACACAAGACTCTCAGAAGTAACTAAAATACGTATTGCAACAGCATCTACTAAGAAACACTCTCCTAATACGCCTAACACATTGAAACACAGTTCCTATGCGTTTCTCCACTAAAACATGAATACATGTCTTTTCTAACTAAGGAAACAAGGAAACTTCAAAGGCGACTACAGAAAAGAAGTGTTTCAAGAACTAAGTAACATGTGTGTTCCAAATGCAATTCTAACCGCAGGAACGTCTGAAACACAACACAGATGTAAACACACTATCAATGGCTATTTCAACATAGTGGTCAATGCGCACTTATCAAACTATGCACTCTGAGTGTGATTCCAGCTTCTCTCACACACAAGACTCTCAGAAGTAACTAAAATACGTATTGCAACAGCATCTACTAAGAAACACTCTCCTAATACGCCTAACACATTGAAACACAGTTCCTATGCGTTTCTCCACTAAAACATGAATACATGTCTTTTCTAACTAAGGAAACAAGGAAACTTCAAAGGCGACTACAGAAAAGAAGTGTTTCAAGAACTAAGTAACATGTGTGTTCCAAATGCAATTCTAACCGCAGGAACGTCTGAAACACAACACAGATGTAAACACACTATCAATGGCTATTTCAACATAGTGGTCAATGCGCACTTATCAAACTATGCACTCTGAGTGTGATTCCAGCTTCTCTCACACACAAGACTCTCAGAAGTAACTAAAATACGTATTGCAACAGCATCTACTAAGAAACACTCTCCTAATACGCCTAACACATTGAAACACAGTTCCTATGCGTTTCTCCACTAAAACATGAATACATGTCTTTTCTAACTAAGGAAACAAGGAAACTTCAAAGGCGACTACAGAAAAGAAGTGTTTCAAGAACTAAGTAACATGTGTGTTCCAAATGCAATTCTAACCGCAGGAACGTCTGAAACACAACACAGATGTAAACACACTATCAATGGCTATTTCAACATAGTGGTCAATGCGCACTTATCAAACTATGCACTCTGAGTGTGATTCCAGCTTCTCTCACACACAAGACTCTCAGAAGTAACTAAAATACGTATTGCAACAGCATCTACTAAGAAACACTCTCCTAATACGCCTAACACATTGAAACACAGTTCCTATGCGTTTCTCCACTAAAACATGAATACATGTCTTTTCTAACTAAGGAAACAAGGAAACTTCAAAGGCGACTACAGAAAAGAAGTGTTTCAAGAACTAAGTAACATGTGTGTTCCAAATGCAATTCTAACCGCAGGAACGTCTGAAACACAACACAGATGTAAACACACTATCAATGGCTATTTCAACATAGTGGTCAATGCGCCTTATCAAACTATGCACTCTGAGTGTGATTCCAGCTTCTCTCACACACAAGACTCTCAGAAGTAACTAAAATACGTATTGCAACAGCATCTACTAAGAAACACTCTCCTAATACGCCTAACACATTGAAACACAGTTCCTATGCGTTTCTCCACTAAAACATGAATACATGTCTTTTCTAACTAAGGAAACAAGGAAACTTCAAAGGCGACTACAGAAAAGAAGTGTTTCAAGAACTAAGTAACATGTGTGTTCCAAATGCAATTCTAACCGCAGGAACGTCTGAAACACAACACAGATGTAAACACACTATCAATGGCTATTTCAACATAGTGGTCAATGCGCACTTATCAAACTATGCACTCTGAGTGTGATTCCAGCTTCTCTCACACACAAGACTCTCAGAAGTAACTAAAATACGTATTGCAACAGCATCTACTAAGAAACACTCTCCTAATACGCCTAACACATTGAAACACAGTTCCTATGCGTTTCTCCACTAAAACATGAATACATGTCTTTTCTAACTAAGGAAACAAGGAAACTTCAAAGGCGACTACAGAAAAGAAGTGTTTCAAGAACTAAGTAACATGTGTGTTCCAAATGCAATTCTAACCGCAGGAACGTCTGAAACACAACACAGATGTAAACACACTATCAATGGCTATTTCAACATAGTGGTCAATGCGCACTTATCAAACTATGCACTCTGAGTGTGATTCCAGCTTCTCTCACACACAAGACTCTCAGAAGTAACTAAAATACGTATTGCAACAGCATCTACTAAGAAACACTCTCCTAATACGCCTAACACATTGAAACACAGTTCCTATGCGTTTCTCCACTAAAACATGAATACATGTCTTTTCTAACTAAGGAAACAAGGAAACTTCAAAGGCGACTACAGAAAAGAAGTGTTTCAAGAACTAAGTAACATGTGTGTTCCAAATGCAATTCTAACCGCAGGAACGTCTGAAACACAACACAGATGTAAACACACTATCAATGGCTATTTCAACATAGTGGTCAATGCGCACTTATCAAACTATGCACTCTGAGTGTGATTCCAGCTTCTCTCACACACAAGACTCTCAGAAGTAACTAAAATACGTATTGCAACAGCATCTACTAAGAAACACTCTCCTAATACGCCTAACACATTGAAACACAGTTCCTATGCGTTTCTCCACTAAAACATGAATACATGTCTTTTCTAACTAAGGAAACAAGGAAACTTCAAAGGCGACTACAGAAAAGAAGTGTTTCAAGAACTAAGTAACATGTGTGTTCCAAATGCAATTCTAACCGCAGGAACGTCTGAAACACAACACAGATGTAAACACACTATCAATGGCTATTTCAACATAGTGGTCAATGCGCACTTATCAAACTATGCACTCTGAGTGTGATTCCAGCTTCTCTCACACACAAGACTCTCAGAAGTAACTAAAATACGTATTGCAACAGCATCTACTAAGAAACACTCTCCTAATACGCCTAACACATTGAAACACAGTTCCTATGCGTTTCTCCACTAAAACATGAATACATGTCTTTTCTAACTAAGGAAACAAGGAAACTTCAAAGGCGACTACAGAAAAGAAGTGTTTCAAGAACTAAGTAACATGTGTGTTCCAAATGCAATTCTAACCGCAGGAACGTCTGAAACACAACACAGATGTAAACACACTATCAATGGCTATTTCAACATAGTGGTCAATGCGCACTTATCAAACTATGCACTCTGAGTGTGATTCCAGCTTCTCTCACACACAAGACTCTCAGAAGTAACTAAAATACGTATTGCAACAGCATCTACTAAGAAACACTCTCCTAATACGCCTAACACATTGAAACACAGTTCCTATGCGTTTCTCCACTAAAACATGAATACATGTCTTTTCTAACTAAGGAAACAGGAAACTTCAAAGGCGACTACAGAAAAGAAGTGTTTCAAGAACTAAGTAACATGTGTGTTCCAAATGCAATTCTAACCGCAGGAACGTCTGAAACACAACACAGATGTAAACACACTATCAATGGCTATTTCAACATAGTGGTCAATGCGCACTTATCAAACTATGCACTCTGAGTGTGATTCCAGCTTCTCTCACACACAAGACTCTCAGAAGTAACTAAAATACGTATTGCAACAGCATCTACTAAGAAACACTCTCCTAATACGCCTAACACATTGAAACACAGTTCCTATGCGTTTCTCCACTAAAACATGAATACATGTCTTTTCTAACTAAGGAAACAAGGAAACTTCAAAGGCGACTACAGAAAAGAAGTGTTTCAAGAACTAAGTAACATGTGTGTTCCAAATGCAATTCTAACCGCAGGAACGTCTGAAACACAACACAGATGTAAACACACTATCAATGGCTATTTCAACATAGTGGTCAATGCGCACTTATCAAACTATGCACTCTGAGTGTGATTCCAGCTTCTCTCACACACAAGACTCTCAGAAGTAACTAAAATACGTATTGCAACAGCATCTACTAAGAAACACTCTCCTAATACGCCTAACACATTGAAACACAGTTCCTATGCGTTTCTCCACTAAAACATGAATACATGTCTTTTCTAACTAAGGAAACAAGGAAACTTCAAAGGCGACTACAGAAAAGAAGTGTTTCAAGAACTAAGTAACATGTGTGTTCCAAATGCAATTCTAACCGCAGGAACGTCTGAAACACAACACAGATGTAAACACACTATCAATGGCTATTTCAACATAGTGGTCAATGCGCACTTATCAAACTATGCACTCTGAGTGTGATTCCAGCTTCTCTCACACACAAGACTCTCAGAAGTAACTAAAATACGTATTGCAACAGCATCTACTAAGAAACACTCTCCTAATACGCCTAACACATTGAAACACAGTTCCTATGCGTTTCTCCACTAAAACATGAATACATGTCTTTTCTAACTAAGGAAACAAGGAAACTTCAAAGGCGACTACAGAAAAGAAGTGTTTCAAGAACTAAGTAACATGTGTGTTCCAAATGCAATTCTAACCGCAGGAACGTCTGAAACACAACACAGATGTAAACACACTATCAATGGCTATTTCAACATAGTGGTCAATGCGCACTTATCAAACTATGCACTCTGAGTGTGATTCCAGCTTCTCTCACACACAAGACTCTCAGAAGTAACTAAAATACGTATTGCAACAGCATCTACTAAGAAACACTCTCCTAATACGCCTAACACATTGAAACACAGTTCCTATGCGTTTCTCCACTAAAACATGAATACATGTCTTTTCTAACTAAGGAAACAAGGAAACTTCAAAGGCGACTACAGAAAAGAAGTGTTTCAAGAACTAAGTAACATGTGTGTTCCAAATGCAATTCTAACCGCAGGAACGTCTGAAACACAACACAGATGTAAACACACTATCAATGGCTATTTCAACATAGTGGTCAATGCGCACTTATCAAACTATGCACTCTGAGTGTGATTCCAGCTTCTCTCACACACAAGACTCTCAGAAGTAACTAAAATACGTATTGCAACAGCATCTACTAAGAAACACTCTCCTAATACGCCTAACACATTGAAACACAGTTCCTATGCGTTTCTCCACTAAAACATGAATACATGTCTTTTCTAACTAAGGAAACAAGGAAACTTCAAAGGCGACTACAGAAAAGAAGTGTTTCAAGAACTAAGTAACATGTGTGTTCCAAATGCAATTCTAACCGCAGGAACGTCTGAAACACAACACAGATGTAAACACACTATCAATGGCTATTTCAACATAGTGGTCAATGCGCACTTATCAAACTATGCACTCTGAGTGTGATTCCAGCTTCTCTCACACACAAGACTCTCAGAAGTAACTAAAATACGTATTGCAACAGCATCTACTAAGAAACACTCTCCTAATACGCCTAACACATTGAAACACAGTTCCTATGCGTTTCTCCACTAAAACATGAATACATGTCTTTTCTAACTAAGGAAACAAGGAAACTTCAAAGGCGACTACAGAAAAGAAGTGTTTCAAGAACTAAGTAACATGTGTGTTCCAAATGCAATTCTAACCGCAGGAACGTCTGAAACACAACACAGATGTAAACACACTATCAATGGCTATTTCAACATAGTGGTCAATGCGCACTTATCAAACTATGCACTCTGAGTGTGATTCCAGCTTCTCTCACACACAAGACTCTCAGAAGTAACTAAAATACGTATTGCAACAGCATCTACTAAGAAACACTCTCCTAATACGCCTAACACATTGAAACACAGTTCCTATGCGTTTCTCCACTAAAACATGAATACATGTCTTTTCTAACTAAGGAAACAAGGAAACTTCAAAGGCGACTACAGAAAAGAAGTGTTTCAAGAACTAAGTAACATGTGTGTTCCAAATGCAATTCTAACCGCAGGAACGTCTGAAACACAACACAGATGTAAACACACTATCAATGGCTATTTCAACATAGTGGTCAATGCGCACTTATCAAACTATGCACTCTGAGTGTGATTCCAGCTTCTCTCACACACAAGACTCTCAGAAGTAACTAAAATACGTATTGCAACAGCATCTACTAAGAAACACTCTCCTAATACGCCTAACACATTGAAACACAGTTCCTATGCGTTTCTCCACTAAAACATGAATACATGTCTTTTCTAACTAAGGAAACAAGGAAACTTCAAAGGCGACTACAGAAAAGAAGTGTTTCAAGAACTAAGTAACATGTGTGTTCCAAATGCAATTCTAACCGCAGGAACGTCTGAAACACAACACAGATGTAAACACACTATCAATGGCTATTTCAACATAGTGGTCAATGCGCACTTATCAAACTATGCACTCTGAGTGTGATTCCAGCTTCTCTCACACACAAGACTCTCAGAAGTAACTAAAATACGTATTGCAACAGCATCTACTAAGAAACACTCTCCTAATACGCCTAACACATTGAAACACAGTTCCTATGCGTTTCTCCACTAAAACATGAATACATGTCTTTTCTAACTAAGGAAACAAGGAAACTTCAAAGGCGACTACAGAAAAGAAGTGTTTCAAGAACTAAGTAACATGTGTGTTCCAAATGCAATTCTAACCGCAGGAACGTCTGAAACACAACACAGATGTAAACACACTATCAATGGCTATTTCAACATAGTGGTCAATGCGCACTTATCAAACTATGCACTCTGAGTGTGATTCCAGCTTCTCTCACACACAAGACTCTCAGAAGTAACTAAAATACGTATTGCAACAGCATCTACTAAGAAACACTCTCCTAATACGCCTAACACATTGAAACACAGTTCCTATGCGTTTCTCCACTAAAACATGAATACATGTCTTTTCTAACTAAGGAAACAAGGAAACTTCAAAGGCGACTACAGAAAAGAAGTGTTTCAAGAACTAAGTAACATGTGTGTTCCAAATGCAATTCTAACCGCAGGAACGTCTGAAACACAACACAGATGTAAACACACTATCAATGGCTATTTCAACATAGTGGTCAATGCGCACTTATCAAACTATGCACTCTGAGTGTGATTCCAGCTTCTCTCACACACAAGACTCTCAGAAGTAACTAAAATACGTATTGCAACAGCATCTACTAAGAAACACTCTCCTAATACGCCTAACACATTGAAACACAGTTCCTATGCGTTTCTCCACTAAAACATGAATACATGTCTTTTCTAACTAAGGAAACAAGGAAACTTCAAAGGCGACTACAGAAAAGAAGTGTTTCAAGAACTAAGTAACATGTGTGTTCCAAATGCAATTCTAACCGCAGGAACGTCTGAAACACAACACAGATGTAAACACACTATCAATGGCTATTTCAACATAGTGGTCAATGCGCACTTATCAAACTATGCACTCTGAGTGTGATTCCAGCTTCTCTCACACACAAGACTCTCAGAAGTAACTAAAATACGTATTGCAACAGCATCTACTAAGAAACACTCTCCTAATACGCCTAACACATTGAAACACAGTTCCTATGCGTTTCTCCACTAAAACATGAATACATGTCTTTTCTAACTAAGGAAACAAGGAAACTTCAAAGGCGACTACAGAAAAGAAGTGTTTCAAGAACTAAGTAACATGTGTGTTCCAAATGCAATTCTAACCGCAGGAACGTCTGAAACACAACACAGATGTAAACACACTATCAATGGCTATTTCAACATAGTGGTCAATGCGCACTTATCAAACTATGCACTCTGAGTGTGATTCCAGCTTCTCTCACACACAAGACTCTCAGAAGTAACTAAAATACGTATTGCAACAGCATCTACTAAGAAACACTCTCCTAATACGCCTAACACATTGAAACACAGTTCCTATGCGTTTCTCCACTAAAACATGAATACATGTCTTTTCTAACTAAGGAAACAAGGAAACTTCAAAGGCGACTACAGAAAAGAAGTGTTTTCAAGAACTAAGTAACATGTGTGTTCCAAATGCAATTCTAACCGCAGGAACGTCTGAAACACAACACAGATGTAAACACACTATCAATGGCTATTTCAACATAGTGGTCAATGCGCACTTATCAAACTATGCACTCTGAGTGTGATTCCAGCTTCTCTCACACACAAGACTCTCAGAAGTAACTAAAATACGTATTGCAACAGCATCTACTAAGAAACACTCTCCTAATACGCCTAACACATTGAAACACAGTTCCTATGCGTTTCTCCACTAAAACATGAATACATGTCTTTTCTAACTAAGGAAACAAGGAAACTTCAAAGGCGACTACAGAAAAGAAGTGTTTCAAGAACTAAGTAACATGTGTGTTCCAAATGCAATTCTAACCGCAGGAACGTCTGAAACACAACACAGATGTAAACACACTATCAATGGCTATTTCAACATAGTGGTCAATGCGCCTTATCAAACTATGCACTCTGAGTGTGATTCCAGCTTCTCTCACACACAAGACTCTCAGAAGTAACTAAAATACGTATTGCAACAGCATCTACTAAGAAACACTCTCCTAATACGCCTAACACATTGAAACACAGTTCCTATGCGTTTCTCCACTAAAACATGAATACATGTCTTTTCTAACTAAGGAAACAAGGAAACTTCAAAGGCGACTACAGAAAAGAAGTGTTTCAAGAACTAAGTAACATGTGTGTTCCAAATGCAATTCTAACCGCAGGAACGTCTGAAACACAACACAGATGTAAACACACTATCAATGGCTATTTCAACATAGTGGTCAATGCGCCTTATCAAACTATGCACTCTGAGTGTGATTCCAGCTTCTCTCACACACAAGACTCTCAGAAGTAACTAAAATACGTATTGCAACAGCATCTACTAAGAAACACTCTCCTAATACGCCTAACACATTGAAACACAGTTCCTATGCGTTTCTCCACTAAAACATGAATACATGTCTTTTCTAACTAAGGAAACAAGAGAAACTTCAAAGGCGACTACAGAAAAGAAGTGTTTCAAGAACTAAGTAACATGTGTGTTCCAAATGCAATTCTAACCGCAGGAACGTCTGAAACACAACACAGATGTAAACACACTATCAATGGCTATTTCAACATAGTGGTCAATGCGCACTTATCAAACTATGCACTCTGAGTGTGATTCCAGCTTCTCTCACACACAAGACTCTCAGAAGTAACTAAAATACGTATTGCAACAGCATCTACTAAGAAACACTCTCCTAATACGCCTAACACATTGAAACACAGTTCCTATGCGTTTCTCCACTAAAACATGAATACATGTCTTTTCTAACTAAGGAAACAAGGAAACTTCAAAGGCGACTACAGAAAAGAAGTGTTTCAAGAACTAAGTAACATGTGTGTTCCAAATGCAATTCTAACCGCAGGAACGTCTGAAACACAACACAGATGTAAACACACTATCAATGGCTATTTCAACATAGTGGTCAATGCGCACTTATCAAACTATGCACTCTGAGTGTGATTCCAGCTTCTCTCACACACAAGACTCTCAGAAGTAACTAAAATACGTATTGCAACAGCATCTACTAAGAAACACTCTCCTAATACGCCTAACACATTGAAACACAGTTCCTATGCGTTTCTCCACTAAAACATGAATACATGTCTTTTCTAACTAAGGAAACAAGGAAACTTCAAAGGCGACTACAGAAAAGAAGTGTTTCAAGAACTAAGTAACATGTGTGTTCCAAATGCAATTCTAACCGCAGGAACGTCTGAAACACAACACAGATGTAAACACACTATCAATGGCTATTTCAACATAGTGGTCAATGCGCACTTATCAAACTATGCACTCTGAGTGTGATTCCAGCTTCTCTCACACACAAGACTCTCAGAAGTAACTAAAATACGTATTGCAACAGCATCTACTAAGAAACACTCTCCTAATACGCCTAACACATTGAAACACAGTTCCTATGCGTTTCTCCACTAAAACATGAATACATGTCTTTTCTAACTAAGGAAACAAGGAAACTTCAAAGGCGACTACAGAAAAGAAGTGTTTCAAGAACTAAGTAACATGTGTGTTCCAAATGCAATTCTAACCGCAGGAACGTCTGAAACACAACACAGATGTAAACACACTATCAATGGCTATTTCAACATAGTGGTCAATGCGCACTTATCAAACTATGCACTCTGAGTGTGATTCCAGCTTCTCTCACACACAAGACTCTCAGAAGTAACTAAAATACGTATTGCAACAGCATCTACTAAGAAACACTCTCCTAATACGCCTAACACATTGAAACACAGTTCCTATGCGTTTCTCCACTAAAACATGAATACATGTCTTTTCTAACTAAGGAAACAAGGAAACTTCAAAGGCGACTACAGAAAAGAAGTGTTTCAAGAACTAAGTAACATGTGTGTTCCAAATGCAATTCTAACCGCAGGAACGTCTGAAACACAACACAGATGTAAACACACTATCAATGGCTATTTCAACATAGTGGTCAATGCGCACTTATCAAACTATGCACTCTGAGTGTGATTCCAGCTTCTCTCACACACAAGACTCTCAGAAGTAACTAAAATACGTATTGCAACAGCATCTACTAAGAAACACTCTCCTAATACGCCTAACACATTGAAACACAGTTCCTATGCGTTTCTCCACTAAAACATGAATACATGTCTTTTCTAACTAAGGAAACAAGGAAACTTCAAAGGCGACTACAGAAAAGAAGTGTTTCAAGAACTAAGTAACATGTGTGTTCCAAATGCAATTCTAACCGCAGGAACGTCTGAAACACAACACAGATGTAAACACACTATCAATGGCTATTTCAACATAGTGGTCAATGCGCACTTATCAAACTATGCACTCTGAGTGTGATTCCAGCTTCTCTCACACACAAGACTCTCAGAAGTAACTAAAATACGTATTGCAACAGCATCTACTAAGAAACACTCTCCTAATACGCCTAACACATTGAAACACAGTTCCTATGCGTTTCTCCACTAAAACATGAATACATGTCTTTTCTAACTAAGGAAACAAGGAAACTTCAAAGGCGACTACAGAAAAGAAGTGTTTCAAGAACTAAGTAACATGTGTGTTCCAAATGCAATTCTAACCGCAGGAACGTCTGAAACACAACACAGATGTAAACACACTATCAATGGCTATTTCAACATAGTGGTCAATGCGCACTTATCAAACTATGCACTCTGAGTGTGATTCCAGCTTCTCTCACACACAAGACTCTCAGAAGTAACTAAAATACGTATTGCAACAGCATCTACTAAGAAACACTCTCCTAATACGCCTAACACATTGAAACACAGTTCCTATGCGTTTCTCCACTAAAACATGAATACATGTCTTTTCTAACTAAGGAAACAAGGAAACTTCAAAGGCGACTACAGAAAAGAAGTGTTTCAAGAACTAAGTAACATGTGTGTTCCAAATGCAATTCTAACCGCAGGAACGTCTGAAACACAACACAGATGTAAACACACTATCAATGGCTATTTCAACATAGTGGTCAATGCGCACTTATCAAACTATGCACTCTGAGTGTGATTCCAGCTTCTCTCACACACAAGACTCTCAGAAGTAACTAAAATACGTATTGCAACAGCATCTACTAAGAAACACTCTCCTAATACGCCTAACACATTGAAACACAGTTCCTATGCGTTTCTCCACTAAAACATGAATACATGTCTTTTCTAACTAAGGAAACAAGGAAACTTCAAAGGCGACTACAGAAAAGAAGTGTTTCAAGAACTGAGTAACATGTGTGTTCCAAATGCAATTCTAACCGCAGGAACGTCTGAAACACAACACAGATGTAAACACACTATCAATGGCTATTTCAACATAGTGGTCAATGCGCACTTATCAAACTATGCACTCTGAGTGTGATTCCAGCTTCTCTCACACACAAGACTCTCAGAAGTAACTAAAATACGTATTGCAACAGCATCTACTAAGAAACACTCTCCTAATACGCCTAACACATTGAAACACAGTTCCTATGCGTTTCTCCACTAAAACATGAATACATGTCTTTTCTAACTAAGGAAACAAGGAAACTTCAAAGGCGACTACAGAAAAGAAGTGTTTCAAGAACTAAGTAACATGTGTGTTCCAAATGCAATTCTAACCGCAGGAACGTCTGAAACACAACACAGATGTAAACACACTATCAATGGCTATTTCAACATAGTGGTCAATGCGCCTTATCAAACTATGCACTCTGAGTGTGATTCCAGCTTCTCTCACACACAAGACTCTCAGAAGTAACTAAAATACGTATTGCAACAGCATCTACTAAGAAACACTCTCCTAATACGCCTAACACATTGAAACACAGTTCCTATGCGTTTCTCCACTAAAACATGAATACATGTCTTTTCTAACTAAGGAAACAAGGAAACTTCAAAGGCGACTACAGAAAAGAAGTGTTTCAAGAACTGAGTAACATGTGTGTTCCAAATGCAATTCTAACCGCAGGAACGTCTGAAACACAACACAGATGTAAACACACTATCAATGGCTATTTCAACATAGCGGTCAATGCGCACTTATCAAACTATGCACTCTGAGTGTGATTCCAGCTTCTCTCACACACAAGACTCTCAGAAGTAACTAAAATACGTCTTGCAACAGCATCTACTAAGAAACACTCTCCTAATACGCCTAACACATTGAAACACAGTTCCTATGCGTTTCTCCACTAAAACATGAATACATGTCTTTTCTAACTAAGGAAACAAGGAAACTTCAAAGGCGACTACAGAAAAGAAGTGTTTCAAGAACTAAGTAACATGTGTGTTCCAAATGCAATTCTAACCGCAGGAACGTCTGAAACACAACACAGATGTAAACACACTATCAATGGCTATTTCAACATAGCGGTCAATGCGCACTTATCAAACTATGCACTCTGAGTGTGATTCCAGCTTCTCTCACACACAAGACT
>JAMJFZ010002939.1:0-48084 GCA_026225945.1 Cricetomys ansorgei | reverse complement strand
GAAACACTCTCCCAATACACCAAACACATTGAAACACAGTTCCTATGCGTTTCTCCACTAAAACAAAAACACATGTCTTTTCTAACTAAGGAAAAACAGAGAACATTCAAAGGCGACTACAGAAAACAAGTGTTTTAAGAACTGAGTAACATGTGTGTTCCAAATGCAATTCTAACCGTAGGAACGCCTGAAACACAACACAAATGTAAACACACTATCAATGGCTATTTCAACATAATGAACAATACGTGCTTCCCAAACTATGCACTCTCAGTGTGATTCTAGCTTCTCTCACACACAAGACTCTCAGAAGTAACTAAAATACGTGTTGCAACAGCATCTACAAAGAAACACTCTCCCAATACGCCAAACACATTGAAACACAGTTCCTATGCGTTTCTCCACTAAAACAAGAACACATGCTTTTCTAACTAAGGAAACAGAGAACATTCAAAGGCGACTACAGAAAACAAGTGTTTTAAGAACTGAGTAACATGTGTGTTCCAATGCAATTCTAACCGTAGGAACGCCTGAAACACAACACCAATGTAAACACACTATCAATGGCTATTTCACATAATGGTCAATACGCGACTTTCTCAAACTATGCACTCTCAGTGTGATTCTAGCTTCTCTCACACACAAGACTCTCAGAAGTAACTAAAATACGTGTTGCAACAGCATCTACAAGAAACACTCTCCCAATACGCCAAACACATTGAAACACAGTTCCTATGCGTTTCTCCACTAAAACAAGAACACATGTCTTTTCTAACTAAGGAAACAGAGAACATTCAAAGGCGACTACAGAAAACAAGTGTTTTAAGAACTGAGTAACATGTGTGTTCCAAATGCAATTCTAACCATAGGAACGCCTGAAACACAACACAAATGTAAACACACTATCAATGGCTATTTCAACATAATGGTCAATACGCGCTTCTCAAACTATGCACTCTCAGTGTGATTCTAGCTTCTCTCACACACAAGACTCTCAGAAGTAACTAAAATACGTGTTGCAACAGCATCTACAAAGAAAACCTCTCCCAATACACCAAACACATTGAAACACAGTTCCTATGCGTTTCTCCACTAAAACAAAAACACATGTCTTTTCTAACTAAGGAAACAGAGAACATTCAAAGGCGACTACAGAAAACAAGTGTTTAAGAACTGAGTAACATGTGTGTTCCAAATGCAATTCTAACCGTAGGAACGCCTGAAACACAACACAAATGTAAACACACTATCAATGGCTATTTCAACATAATGATCAATTCGCGCTTCTCAAACTATGCACTCTCAGTGTGATTCTAGCTTCTCTCACACACAAGACTCTCAGAAGTAACTAAAATACGTGTTGCAACAGCATCTACAAAGAAACACTCTCCCAATACGCCAAACACATTGAAACACAGTTCCTATGCGTTTCTCCACTAAAACAAGAACACATCTTTTCTAACTAAGGAAACAGAGAACATTCAAAGGCGACTACAGAAAACAAGTGTTTTAAGAACTGAGTAACATGTGTGTTCCAAATGCAATTCTAACCGTAGGAACGCCTGAAACACAACACAAATGTAAACACACTATCAATGGCTATTTCAACATAATGATCAATTCCGCTTCAAAAACTATGCACTCTCAGTGTGATTCTAGCTTCTCTCACACACAAGACTCTCAGAAGTAACTAAAATACGTGTTGCAACAGCATCTACAAAGAAACACTCTCCCGTACGCCAAACACATTGAAACACAGTTCCTATGCGTTTCTCCACTAAAACAAGAACACATGTCTTTTCTAACTAAGGAAACAGAGAACATTCAAAGGCGACTACAGAAAACAAGTGTTTTAAGAACTGAGTAACATGTGTGTTCCAAATGCAATTCTAACCGTAGGAACGCCTGAAACACAACACAAAAGTAAACACACTATCAATGGCTATTTCAACATAATGATCAATACGCGCTTCTCAAACTATGCACTCTCAGTGTGATTCTAGCTTCTCTCACACACAAGACTCTCAGAAGTAACTAAAATACGTGTTGCAACAGCATCTACAAAGAAACACTCTCCTAATACGCCAAACACATTGAAACACAGTTCCTATGCGTTTCTCCACTAAAACAAGAACACTTGTCTTTTCTAACTAAGGAAACAGAGAACATTCAAAGGCGACTACAGAAAACAAGTGTTTTAAGAACTGAGTAACATGTGTGTTCCAAATGCAATTCTAACCGTAGGAACGCCTGAAACACAACACAAATGTAAACACACTATCAATGGCTATTTCAACATAATGATCAATACGCTGCTTCACAAACTATGCACTCTCAGTGTGATTCTAGCTTCTCTCACACACAAGACTCTCAGAAGTAACTAAAATACGTGTTGCAACAGCATCTACAAAGAAACACTCTCCAAATACGCAAAACACATTGAAACACAGTTCCTATGCGTTTCTCCACTAAAACAAGAACACATGTCTTTTCTAACTAAGGAAACAGAGAACATTCAAAGGCGACTACAGAAAACAAGTGTTTTAAGAACTGAGTAACATGTGTGTTCCAAATGCAATTCTAACCGTAGGAACGCCTGAAACCAACACAATTGTACACACACTATCAATGGCTATTTCAACATAATGATCAATACGCGCTTCACAAACTATGCACTCTCAGTGTGATTCTAGCTTCTCTCACACACAAGACTCTCAGAAGTAACTAAAATACGTGTTGCAACAGCATCTACAAAGAAACACTCTCCTAATACTCCAAACACATTGAAACACAGTTCCTATGCGTTTCTCCACTAAAACAAAAACACATGTCTTTTCTAACTAAGGAAACAGAGAACATTCAAAGGCGACTACAGAAAACAAGTGTTTTAAGAACTGAGTAACATGTGTGTTCCAAATGCAATTCTAACCGTAGGAACGCCTGAAACACAACACAAATGTAAAAACACTATCAATGGCTATTTCAACATAATGAACAATACGCGCTTCCCAAACTATGCACTCTCAGTGTGATTCTAGCTTCTCTCACACACAAGACTCTCAGAAGTAACTAAAATACGTGTTGCAACAGCAATCTACAAAGAAACACTCTCCTAATACGCCAAACACATTGAAACACAGTTCCTATGCGTTTCTCCACTAAAACATGAACACATGCTTTTCTAACTAAGGAAACAGAGAACATTCAAAGGCGACTACAGAAAACAAGTGTTTTAAGAACTGAGTAACATGTGTGTTCCAAATGCAATTCTAACCGTAGGAACGCCTGAAACACAACACCATGTAAACACACTATCAATGGCTATTTCACATAATGGTCAATACGCGCTTCTCAAACTATGCACTCTCAGTGTGATTCTAGCTTCTCTCACACACAAGACTCTCAGAAGTAACTAAAATACGTGTTGCAACAGCATCTACAAAGAAACACTCTCCTAATACGCCAAACACATTGAAACACAGTTCCTATGCGTTTCTCCACTAAAACAAGAACACATGTCTTTTCTAACTAAGGAAACAGAGAACATTCAAAGGCGACTACAGAAAACAAGTGTTTTAAGAACTGAGTAACATGTGTGTTCCAAATGCAATTCTAACCGTAGGAACGCCTGAAACACAACACAAATGTAAACACACTATCAATGGCTATTTCAACATAATGGTCAATACGCGCTTCTCAAACTATGCACTCTCAGTGTGATTCTAGCTTCTCTCACACACAAGACTCTCAGAAGTAACTAAAATACGTGTTGCAACAGCATCTACAAAGAAACACTCTCCTAATACACCAAACACATTGAAACACAGTTCCTATGCGTTTCTCCACTAAAACATGAACACATGTCTTTTCTAACTAAGGAAACAGAGAACATTCAAAGGCGACTACAGAAAACAAGTGTTTTAAGAACTGAGTAACATGTGTGTTCCAAATGCAATTCTAACCGTAGGAACGCCTGAAACACAACACAAATGTAAACACACTATCAATGGCTATTTCACCATAATGATCAATACGCGCTTCTCAAACTATGCACTCTCAGTGTGATTCTAGCTTCTCTCACACACAAGACTCTCAGAAGTAACTAAAATACGTGTTGCAACAGCATCTACAAAGAAACACTCTCCTAATACGCCAAACACATTGAAACACAGTTCCTATGCGTTTCTCCACTAAAACATGAACACATGCTTTTCTAACTAAGGAAACAGAGAACATTCAAAGGCGACTACAGAAAACAAGTGTTTTAAGAACTGAGTAACATGTGTGTTCCAAATGCAATTCTAACCGTAGGAACGCCTGAAACACAACACAAATGTAAACACACACTATCAATGGCTATTTCAACATAATGGTCAATACGCGCTTCATCAAACTATGCACTCTCAGTGTGATTCTAGCTTCTCTCACACACAAGACTCTCAGAAGTAACTAAAATACGTGTTGCAACAGCATCTACAAAGAAACACTCTCCTAATACGCCAAACACATTGAAACACAGTTCCTATGCGTTTCTCCACTAAAACATGAACACATGTCTTTTCTAACTAAGGAAACAGAGAACATTCAAAGGACGACTACAGAAAACAAGTGTTTTAAGAACTGAGTAACATGTGTGTTCCAAATGCAATTCTAACCGTAGGAACGCTGAAACACAACACAATGTAAACACACTATCAATGGCTATTTCAACATAATGATCAATACGCGCTTCTCAAACTATGCACTCTCAGTGTGATTCTAGCTTCTCTCACACACAAGACTCTCAGAAGTAACTAAAATACGTGTTGCAACAGCATCTACAAAGAAACACTCTCCTAATACGCCAAACACATTGAAACACAGTTCCTATGCGTTTCTCCACTAAAACATGAACACATGTCTTTTCTAACTAAGGAAACAGAGAACATTCAAAGGCGACTACAGAAAACAAGTGTTTTAAGAACTGAGTAACATGTGTGTTCCAAATGCAATTCTAACCGTAGGAACGCCTGAAACACAACACAAATGTAAACACACTATCAATGGCTATTTCAACATAATGGTCAATACGCGCTTCATCAAACTATGCACTTCTCAGTGTGATTCTAGCTTCTCTCACACACAAGACTCTCAGAAGTAACTAAAATACGTGTTGCAACAGCATCTACAAAGAAACACTCTCCTAATACGCCAAACACATTGAAACACAGTTCCTATGCGTTTCTCCACTAAAACATGAACACATGTCTTTTCTAACTAAGGAAACAGAGAACATTCAAAGGCGACTACAGAAAACAAGTGTTTTAAGAACTGAGTAACATGTGTGTTCCAAATGCAATTCTAACCGTAGGAACGCCTGAAACACAACACAATGTACACACACTATCAATGGCTATTTCAACATAATGGTCAATACGCGCTTCATCAAACTATGCACTCTCAGTGTGATTCTAGCTTCTCTCACACACAAGACTCTCAGAAGTAACTAAAATACGTGTTGCAACAGCATCTACAAAGAAACACTCTCCTAATACACCAAACACATTGAAACACAGTTCCTATGCGTTTCTCCACTAAAACATGAACACATGTCGCGTTTTCTAACTAAGGAAACAGAGAACATTCAAAGGCGACTACAGAAAACAAGTGTTTTAAGAACTGAGTAACATGTGTGTTCCAAATGCAATTCTAACCGTAGGAACGCCTGAAACACAACACAAATGTAAACACACTATCAATGGCTATTTCAACATAATGGTCAATACGCGCTTCTCAAACTATGCACTCTCAGTGTGATTCTAGCTTCTCTCACACACAAGACTCTCAGAAGTAACTAAAATACGTGTTGCAACAGCATCTACAAAGAAACACTCTCCTAATACGCCAAACACATTGAAACACAGTTCCTATGCGTTTCTCCACTAAAACATGAACACATGCTTTTCTAACTAAGGAAACAGAGAACATTCAAAGGCGACTACAGAAAACAAGTGTTTTAAGAACTGAGTAACATGTGTGTTCCAAATGCAATTCTAACCGTAGGAACGCCTGAAACACAACACCTATGTAAACACACTATCAATGGCTATTTCACCATAATGGTCAATACGCGCTTATCAAACTATGCACTCTCAGTGTGATTCTAGCTTCTCTCACACACAAGACTCTCAGAAGTAACTAAAATACGTGTTGCAACAGCATCTACAAAGAAACACTCTCCTAATACGCCAAACACATTGAAACACAGTTCCTATGCGTTTCTCCACTAAAACATGAACACATGTCTTTTCTAACTAAGGAAACAGAGAACATTCAAAGGCGACTACAGAAAACAAGTGTTTTAAGAACTGAGTAACATGTGTGTTCCAAATGCAATTCTAACCGTAGGAACGCCTGAAACACAACACAAATGTAAACACACTATCAATGGCTATTTCAACATAATGGTCAATACGCGCTTATCAAACTATGCACTCTCAGTGTGATTCTAGCTTCTCTCACACACAAGACTCTCAGAAGTAACTAAAATACGTGTTGCAACAGCATCTACAAAGAAACACTCTCCTAATACACCAAACACATTGAAACACAGTTTCCTATGCGTTTCTCCACTAAAACATGAACACATGTCTTTTCTAACTAAGGAAACAGAGAACATTCAAAGGCGACTACAGAAAACAAGTGTTTTAAGAACTGAGTAACATGTGTGTTCCAAATGCAATTCTAACCGTAGGAACGCCTGAAACACAACACAAATGTAAACACACTATCAATGGCTATTTCACATAATGGTCAATACGCGCTTATCAAACTATGCACTCTCAGTGTGATTCTAGCTTCTCTCACACACAAGACTCTCAGAAGTAACTAAAATACGTGTTGCAACAGCATCTACAAAGAAACACTCTCCTAATACACCAAACACATTGAAACACAGTTCCTATGCGTTTCTCCACTAAAACATGAACACATGCTTTTCTAACTAAGGAAACAGAGAACATTCAAAGGCGACTACAGAAAACAAGTGTTTTAAGAACTGAGTAACATGTGTGTTCCAAATGCAATTCTAACCGTAGGAACGCCTGAAACACAACACAAATGTAAACACACTATCAATGGCTATTTCAACATAATGGTCAATACGCGCTTATCAAACTATGCACTCTCAGTGTGATTCTAGCTTCTCTCACACACAAGACTCTCAGAAGTAACTAAAATACGTGTTGCAACAGCATCTACAAAGAAACACTCTCCTAATACACCAAACACATTGAAACACAGTTCCTATGCGTTTCTCCACTAAAACATGAACACATGCTTTTCTAACTAAGGAAACAGAGAACATTCAAAGGCGACTACAGAAAACAAGTGTTTTAAGAACTGAGTAACATGTGTGTTCCAAATGCAATTCTAACCGTAGGAACGCCTGAAACACAACACAAATGTAAACACACTATCAATGGCTATTTCAACATAATGGTCAATACGCGCTTATCAAACTATGCACTCTCAGTGTGATTCTAGCTTCTCTCACACACAAGACTCTCAGAAGTAACTAAAATACGTGTTGCAACAGCATCTACAAAGAAACACTCTCCTAATACACCAAACACATTGAAACACAGTTCCTATGCGTTTCTGCACTAAAACATGAACACATGTCTTTTCTAACTAAGGAAACAGAGAACATTCAAAGGCGACTACAGAAAACAAGTGTTTTAAGAACTGAGTAACATGTGTGTTCCAAATGCAATTCTAACCGTAGGAACGCCTGAAACACAACACAAATGTAAACACACTATCAATGGCTATTTCAACATAATGGTCAATACGCGCTTATCAAACTATGCACTCTCAGTGTGATTCTAGCTTCTCTCACACACAAGACTCTCAGAAGTAACTAAAATACGTGTTGCAACAGCATCTACAAAGAAACACTCTCCTAATACACCAAACACATTGAAACACAGTTCCTATGCGTTTCTCCACTAAAACATGAACACATGCTTTTCTAACTAAGGAAACAGAGAACATTCAAAGGCGACTACAGAAAACAAGTGTTTTAAGAACTGAGTAACATGTGTGTTTCCAAATGCAATTCTAACCGTAGGAACGCCTGAAACACAACACAATGTACACACACTATCAATGGCTATTTCAACATAATGGTCAATACGCGCTTATCAAACTATGCACTCTCAGTGTGATTCTAGCTTCTCTCACACACAAGACTCTCAGAAGTAACTAAAATACGTGTTGCAACAGCATCTACAAAGAAACACTCTCCTAATACACCAAACACATTGAAACACAGTTCCTATGCGTTTCTCCACTAAAACATGAACACATGTCTTTTCTAACTAAGGAAACAGAGAACATTCAAAGGCGACTACAGAAAACAAGTGTTTTAAGAACTGAGTAACATGTGTGTTCCAAATGCAATTCTAACCGTAGGAACGCCTGAAACACAACACAAATGTAAACACACTATCAATGGCTATTTCAACATAATGGTCAATACGCGCTTATCAAACTATGCACTCTCAGTGTGATTCTAGCTTCTCTCACACACAAGACTCTCAGAGAAGTAACTAAAATACGTGTTGCAACAGCATCTACAAAGAAACACTCTCCTAATACACCAAACACATTGAAACACAGTTCCTATGCGTTTCTGCACTAAAACATGAACACATGCGTTTTCTAACTAAGGAAACAGAGAACATTCAAAGGCGACTACAGAAAACAAGTGTTTTAAGAACTGAGTAACATGTGTGTTCCAAATGCAATTCTAACCGTAGGAACGCCTGAAACACAACACCTATGTAAACACACTATCAATGGCTATTTCACCATAATGGTCAATACGCGCTTATCAAACTATGCACTCTCAGTGTGATTCTAGCTTCTCTCACACACAAGACTCTCAGAAGTAACTAAAATACGTGTTGCAACAGCATCTACAAAGAAACACTCTCCTAATACACCAAACACATTGAAACACAGTTCCTATGCGTTTCTCCACTAAAACATGAACACATGCTTTTCTAACTAAGGAAACAGAGAACATTCAAAGGCGACTACAGCAAAACAAGTGTTTTAAGAACTGAGTAACATGTGTGTTCCAAATGCAATTCTAACCGTAGGAACGCCTGAAACACAACACCTATGTAAACACACTATCAATGGCTATTTCACATAATGGTCAATACGCGCTTATCAAACTATGCACTCTCAGTGTGATTCTAGCTTCTCTCACACACAAGACTCTCAGAAGTAACTAAAATACGTGTTGCAACAGCATCTACAAAGAAACACTCTCCTAATACACCAAACACATTGAAACACAGTTCCTATGCGTTTCTGCACTAAAACATGAACACATGCGTTTTCTAACTAAGGAAACAGAGAACATTCAAAGGCGACTACAGAAAACAAGTGTTTTAAGAACTGAGTAACATGTGTGTTCCAAATGCAATTCTAACCGTAGGAACGCCTGAAACACAACACAAATGTAAACACACTATCAATGGCTATTTCACCATAATGGTCAATACGCTTATCAAACTATGCACTCTCAGTGTGGATTCTAGCTTCTCTCACACACAAGACTCTCAGAAGTAACTAAAATACGTGTTGCAACAGCATCTACAAAGAAACACTCTCCTAATACACCAAACACATTGAAACACAGTTCCTATGCGTTTCTGCACTAAAACATGAACACATGCGTTTTCTAACTAAGGAAACAGAGAACATTCAAAGGCGACTACAGAAAACAAGTGTTTTAAGAACTGAGTAACATGTGTGTTCCAAATGCAATTCTAACCGTAGGAACGCCTGAAACACAACACAAATGTAAACACACTATCAATGGCTATTTCAACATAATGGTCAATACGCGCTTATCAAACTATGCACTCTCAGTGTGATTCTAGCTTCTCTCACACACAAGACTCTCAGAAGTAACTAAAATACGTGTTGCAACAGCATCTACAAAGAAACACTCTCCTAATACACCAAACACATTGAAACACAGTTCCTATGCGTTTCTGCACTAAAACATGAACACATGCTTTTCTAAACTAAGGAAACAGAGAACATTCAAAGGCGACTACAGAAAACAAGTGTTTTAAGAACTGAGTAACATGTGTGTTCCAAATGCAATTCTAACCGTAGGAACGCCTGAAACACAACACCTATGTACACACACTATCAATGGCTATTTCAACATAATGGTCAATACGCGCTTATCAAACTATGCACTCTCAGTGTGATTCTAGCTTCTCTCACACACAAGACTCTCAGAAGTAACTAAAATACGTGTTGCAACAGCATCTACAAAGAAACACTCTCCTAATACACCAAACACATTGAAACACAGTTCCTATGCGTTTCTGCACTAAAACATGAACACATGCTTTTCTAACTAAGGAAACAGAGAACATTCAAAGGCGACTACAGAAAACAAGTGTTTTAAGAACTGAGTAACATGTGTGTTCCAAATGCAATTCTAACCGTAGGAACGCCTGAAAACAACACAAATGTACACACACTATCAATGGCTATTTCAACATAAATGGTCAATACGCGCTTATCAAACTATGCACTCTCAGTGTGATTCTAGCTTCTCTCACACACAAGACTCTCAGAAGTAACTAAAATACGTGTTGCAACAGCATCTACAAAGAAACACTCTCCTAATACACCAAACACATTGAAACACAGTTCCTATGCGTTTCTGCACTAAAACATGAACACATGCTTTTCTAACTAAGGAAACAGAGAACATTCAAAGGCGACTACAGAAAACAAGTGTTTTAAGAACTGAGTAACATGTGTGTTCCAAATGCAATTCTAACCGTAGGAACGCCTGAAACACAACACCTATGTACACACACTATCAATGGCTATTTCACATAATGGTCAATACGCGCTTATCAAACTATGCACTCTCAGTGTGATTCTAGCTTCTCTCACACACAAGACTCTCAGAAGTAACTAAAATACGTGTTGCAACAGCATCTACAAAGAAACACTCTCCTAATACACCAAACACATTGAAACACAGTTCCTATGCGTTTCTGCACTAAAACATGAACATATGCGTTTTTTCTAACTAAGGAAACAGAGAACATTCAAAGGCGACTACAGAAAACAAGTGTTTTAAGAACTGAGTAACATGTGTGTTCCAAATGCAATTCTAACCGTAGGAACGCCTGAAAAACAACACAATGTAACACACTATCAATGGCTATTTCACCATAATGGTCAATACGCGCTTATCAAACTATGCACTCTCAGTGTGATTCTAGCTTCTCTCACACACAAGACTCTCAGAAGTAACTAAAATACGTGTTGCAACAGCATCTACAAAGAAACACTCTCCTAATACACCAAACACATTGAAACACAGTTCCTATGCGTTTCTGCACTAAAACATGAACATATGCTTTTCTAACTAAGGAAACAGAGAACATTCAAAGGCGACTACAGAAAACAAGTGTTTTAAGAACTGAGTAACATGTGTGTTCCAAATGCAATTCTAACCGTAGGAACGCCTGAAAAACAACACCATAATGTAAACACACTATCAATGGCTATTTCACCATAATGGTCAATACGCGCTTATCAAACTATGCACTCTCAGTGTGATTCTAGCTTCTCTCACACACAAGACTCTCAGAAGTAACTAAAATACGTGTTGCAACAGCATCTACAAAGAAACACTCTCCTAATACACCAAACACATTGAAACACAGTTCCTATGCGTTTCTGCACTAAAACATGAACACATGCTTTTCTAACTAAGGAAACAGAGAACATTCAAAGGCGACTACAGAAAACAAGTGTTTTAAGAACTGAGTAACATGTGTGTTCCAAATGCAATTCTAACCGTAGGAACGCCTGAAACACAACACCTATGTACACACACTATCAATGGCTATTTCACCATAATGGTCAATACGCGCTTATCAAACTATGCACTCTCAGTGTGATTCTAGCTTCTCTCACACACAAGACTCTCAGAAGTAACTAAAATACGTGTTGCAACAGCATCTACAAAGAAACACTCTCCCTAATACACCAAACACATTGAAACACAGTTCCTATGCGTTTCTGCACTAAAACATGAACACATGCTTTTCTAACTAAGGAAACAGAGAACATTCAAAGGCGACTACAGAAAACAAGTGTTTTAAGAACTGAGTAACATGTGTGTTCCAAATGCAATTCTAACCGTAGGAACGCCTGAAAACAACACAAATGTAAACACACTATCAATGGCTATTTCAACATAATGGTCAATACGCGCTTATCAAACTATGCACTCTCAGTGTGATTCTAGCTTCTCTCACACACAAGACTCTCAGAAGTAACTAAAATACGTGTTGCAACAGCATCTACAAAGAAACACTCTCCTAATACACCAAACACATTGAAACACAGTTCCTATGCGTTTCTGCACTAAAACATGAACACATGCTTTTCTAACTAAGGAAACAGAGAACATTCAAAGGCGACTACAGAAAACAAGTGTTTTAAGAACTGAGTAACATGTGTGTTCCAAATGTAATTCAATTCTAACCGTAGGAACGCCTGAAACACAACACAAATGTACACACACTATCAATGGCTATTTCAACATAATGGTCAATACGCGCTTATCAAACTATGCACTCTCAGTGTGATTCTAGCTTCTCTCACACACAAGACTCTCAGAAGTAACTAAAATACGTGTTGCAACAGCATCTACAAAGAAACACTCTCCTAATACACCAAACACATTGAAACACAGTTCCTATGCGTTTCTGCACTAAAACATGAACACATGCGTTTTCTAACTAAGGAAACAGAGAACATTCAAAGGCGACTACAGAAAACAAGTGTTTTAAGAACTGAGTAACATGTGTGTTCCAAATGCAATTCTAACCGTAGGAACGCCTGAAAACAACACAAATGTAAACACACTATCAATGGCTATTTCACCATAATGGTCAATACGCGCTTATCAAACTATGCACTCTCAGTGTGATTCTAGCTTCTCTCACACACAAGACTCTCAGAAGTAACTAAAAATACGTGTTGCAACAGCATCTACAAAGAAACACTCTCCTAATACACCAAACACATTGAAACACAGTTCCTATGCGTTTCTGCACTAAAACATGAACACATGCTTTTCTAACTAAGGAAACAGAGAACATTCAAAGGCGACTACAGAAAACAAGTGTTTTAAGAACTGAGTAACATGTGTGTTCCAAATGCAATTCTAACCGTAGGAACGCCTGAAACACAACACCTATGTAAACACACTATCAATGGCTATTTCACCATAATGGTCAATACGCGCTTATCAAACTATGCACTCTCAGTGTGATTCTAGCTTCTCTCACACACAAGACTCTCAGAAGTAACTAAAATACGTGTTGCAACAGCATCTACAAAGAAACACTCTCCTAATACGCCAAACACATTGAAACACAGTTCCTATGCGTTTCTGCACTAAAACATGAACACATGCTTTTCTAACTAAGGAAACAGAGAACATTCAAAGGCGACTACAGAAAACAAGTGTGTTTTTAAGAACTGAGTAACATGTGTGTTCCAAATGCAATTCTAACCGTAGGAACGCCTGAAAACAACACAATGTACACACACTATCAATGGCTATTTCAACATAATGGTCAATACGCGCTTATCAAACTATGCACTCTCAGTGTGATTCTAGCTTCTCTCACACACAAGACTCTCAGAAGTAACTAAAATACGTGTTGCAACAGCATCTACAAAGAAACACTCTCCTAATACACCAAACACATTGAAACACAGTTCCTATGCGTTTCTCCACTAAAACATGAACACATGCTTTTCTAACTAAGGAAACAGAGAACATTCAAAGGCGACTACAGAAAACAAGTGTTTTAAGAACTGAGTAACATGTGTGTTCCAAATGCAATTCTAACCGTAGGAACGCCTGAAAACAACACAAATGTAAACACACTATCAATGGCTATTTCACCATAATGGTCAATACGCGCTTATCAAACTATGCACTCTCAGTGTGATTCTAAGCTTCTCTCACACACAAGACTCTCAGAAGTAACTAAAATACGTGTTGCAACAGCATCTACAAAGAAACACTCTCCTAATACACCAAACACATTGAAACACAGTTCCTATGCGTTTCTGCACTAAAACATGAACACATGCTTTTCTAACTAAGGAAACAGAGAACATTCAAAGGCGACTACAGAAAACAAGTGTTTTAAGAACTGAGTAACATGTGTGTTCCAAATGCAATTCTAACCGTAGGAACGCCTGAAAACAACACCTATGTAAACACACTATCAATGGCTATTTCAACATAATGGTCAATACGCGCTTATCAAACTATGCACTCTCAGTGTGATTCTAGCTTCTCTCACACACAAGACTCTCAGAAGTAACTAAAATACGTGTTGCAACAGCATCTACAAAGAAACACTCTCCTAATACACCAAACACATTGAAACACAGTTCCTATGCGTTTCTCCACTAAAACATGAACACATGTCTTTTCTAACTAAGGAAAACAGAGAACATTCAAAGGCGACTACAGAAAACAAGTGTTTTAAGAACTGAGTAACATGTGTGTTCCAAATGCAATTCTAACCGTAGGAACGCCTGAAACACAACACCTATGTAAACACACTATCAATGGCTATTTCAACATAATGGTCAATACGCGCTTATCAAACTATGCACTCTCAGTGTGATTCTAGCTTCTCTCACACACAAGACTCTCAGAAGTAACTAAAATACGTGTTGCAACAGCATCTACAAAGAAACACTCTCCTAATACACCAAACACATTGAAACACAGTTCCTATGCGTTTCTGCACTAAAACATGAACACATGCTTTTCTAACTAAGGAAACAGAGAACATTCAAAGGCGACTACAGAAAACAAGTGTTTTAAGAACTGAGTAACATGTGTGTTCCAAATGCAATTCTAACCGTAGGAACGCCTGAAACACAACACCTATGTAAACACACTATCAATGGCTATTTCAACATAATGGTCAATACGTCGCTTATCAAACTATGCACTCTCAGTGTGATTCTAGCTTCTCTCACACACAAGACTCTCAGAAGTAACTAAAATACGTGTTGCAACAGCATCTACAAAGAAACACTCTCCTAATACACCAAACACATTGAAACACAGTTCCTATGCGTTTCTGCACTAAAACATGAACATATGCTTTTCTAACTAAGGAAACAGAGAACATTCAAAGGCGACTACAGAAAACAAGTGTTTTAAGAACTGAGTAACATGTGTGTTCCAAATGCAATTCTAACCGTAGGAACGCCTGAAACACAACACAATGTACACACACTATCAATGGCTATTTCAACATAATGGTCAATACGCGCTTATCAAACTATGCACTCTCAGTGTGATTCTAGCTTCTCTCACACACAAGACTCTCAGAAGTAACTAAAATACGTGTTGCAACAGCATCTACAAAGAAACACTCTCCTAATACACCAAACACATTGAAACACAGTTCCTATGCGTTTCTGCACACTAAAACATGAACATATGCTTTTCTAACTAAGGAAACAGAGAACATTCAAAGGCGACTACAGAAAACAAGTGTTTTAAGAACTGAGTAACATGTGTGTTCCAAATGCAATTCTAACCGTAGGAACGCCTGAAAACAACACAAATGTAAACACACTATCAATGGCTATTTCAACATAATGGTCAATACGCGCTTATCAAACTATGCACTCTCAGTGTGATTCTAGCTTCTCTCACACACAAGACTCTCAGAAGTAACTAAAATACGTGTTGCAACAGCATCTACAAAGAAACACTCTCCTAATACACCAAACACATTGAAACACAGTTCCTATGCGTTTCTCCACTAAAACATGAACACATGCTTTTCTAACTAAGGAAACAGAGAACATTCAAAGGCGACTACAGAAAACAAGTGTTTTAAGAACTGAGTAACATGTGTGTTCCAAATGCAATTCTAACCGTAGGAACGCCTGAAACACAACACCTATGTAAACACACTATCAATGGCTATTTCACCATAATGGTCAATACGCGCTTATCAAACTATGCACTCTCAGTGTGATTCTAGCTTCTCTCACACACAAGACTCTCAGAAGTAACTAAAATACGTGTTGCAACAGCATCTACAAAGAAACACTCTCCTAATACACCAAACACATTGAAACACAGTTCCTATGCGTTTCTGCACTAAAACATGAACACATGTCTTTTCTAACTAAGGAAACAGAGAACATTCAAAGGCGACTACAGAAAACAAGTGTTTTAAGAACTGAGTAACATGTGTGTTCCAAATGCAATTCTAACCGTAGGAACGCCTGAAACACAACACAAATGTAAACACACTATCAATGGCTATTTCAACATAATGGTCAATACGCGCTTATCAAACTATGCACTCTCAGTGTGATTCTAGCTTCTCTCACACACAAGACTCTCAGAAGTAACTAAAATACGTGTTGCAACAGCATCTACAAAGAAACACTCTCCTAATACACCCAAACACATTGAAACACAGTTCCTATGCGTTTCTCACTAAAACATGAACACATGTCTTTTCTAACTAAGGAAACAGAGAACATTCAAAGGCGACTACAGAAAACAAGTGTTTTAAGAACTGAGTAACATGTGTGTTCCAAATGCAATTCTAACCGTAGGAACGCCTGAAACACAACACAATGTAAACACACTATCAATGGCTATTTCACCATAATGGTCAATACGCGCTTATCAAACTATGCACTCTCAGTGTGATTCTAGCTTCTCTCACACACAAGACTCTCAGAAGTAACTAAAATACGTGTTGCAACAGCATCTACAAAGAAACACTCTCCTAATACGCCAAACACATTGAAACACAGTTCCTATGCGTTTCTGCACTAAAACATGAACACATGCGTTTTCTAACTAAGGAAACAGAGAACATTCAAAGGCGACTACAGAAAACAAGTGTTTTAAGAACTGAGTAACATGTGTGTTCCAAATGCAATTCTAACCGTTTCAAGGAACGCCTGAAACACAACACAAATGTAAACACACTATCAATGGCTATTTCAACATAATGGTCAATACGCGCTTATCAAACTATGCACTCTCAGTGTGATTCTAGCTTCTCTCACACACAAGACTCTCAGAAGTAACTAAAATACGTGTTGCAACAGCATCTACAAAGAAACACTCTCCTAATACACCAAACACATTGAAACACAGTTCCTATGCGTTTCTCCACTAAAACATGAACACATGTCTTTTCTAACTAAGGAAACAGAGAACATTCAAAGGCGACTACAGAAAACAAGTGTTTTAAGAACTGAGTAACATGTGTGTTCCAAATGCAATTCTAACCGTAGGAACGCCTGAAAACAACACAATGTAAACACACTATCAATGGCTATTTCAACATAATGGTCAATACGCGCTTATCAAACTATGCACTCTCAGTGTGATTCTAGCTTCTCTCACACACAAGACTCTCAGAAGTAACTAAAATACGTGTTGCAAACAGCATCTACAAAGAAACACTCTCCTAATACACCAAACACATTGAAACACAGTTCCTATGCGTTTCTCCACTAAAACATGAACACATGCTTTTCTAACTAAGGAAACAGAGAACATTCAAAGGCGACTACAGAAAACAAGTGTTTTAAGAACTGAGTAACATGTGTGTTCCAAATGCAATTCTAACCGTAGGAACGCCTGAAACACAACACAAATGTAAACACACTATCAATGGCTATTTCAACATAATGGTCAATACGCGCTTATCAAACTATGCACTCTCAGTGTGATTCTAGCTTCTCTCACACACAAGACTCTCAGAAGTAACTAAAATACGTGTTGCAACAGCATCTACAAAGAAACACTCTCCTAATACGCCAAACACATTGAAACACAGTTCCTATGCGTTTCTCCACTAAAACATGAACACATGTCTTTTCTAACTAAGGAAACAGAGAACATTCAAAGGCGACTACAGAAAACAAGTGTTTTAAGAAACTGAGTAACATGTGTGTTCCAAATGCAATTCTAACCGTAGGAACGCCTGAAACACAACACAATGTAAACACACTATCAATGGCTATTTCAACATAATGGTCAATACGCGCTTATCAAACTATGCACTCTCAGTGTGATTCTAGCTTCTCTCACACACAAGACTCTCAGAAGTAACTAAAATACGTGTTGCAACAGCATCTACAAAGAAACACTCTCCTAATACACCAAACACATTGAAACACAGTTCCTATGCGTTTCTCCACTAAAACATGAACACATGTCTTTTCTAACTAAGGAAACAGAGAACATTCAAAGGCGACTACAGAAAACAAGTGTTTTAAGAACTGAGTAACATGTGTGTTCCAAATGCAATTCTAACCGTAGGAACGCCTGAAACACAACACAAATGTAAACACACTATCAATGGCTATTTCAACATAATGGTCAATACGCGCTTATCAAACTATGCACTCTCAGTGTGATTCTAGCTTCTCTCACGACACAAGACTCTCAGAAGTAACTAAAATACGTGTTGCAACAGCATCTACAAAGAAACACTCTCCTAATACACCAAACACATTGAAACACAGTTCCTATGCGTTTCTGCACTAAAACATGAACACATGCGTTTTCTAACTAAGGAAACAGAGAACATTCAAAGGCGACTACAGAAAACAAGTGTTTTAAGAACTGAGTAACATGTGTGTTCCAAATGCAATTCTAACCGTAGGAACGCCTGAAAACAACACCTATGTAAACACACTATCAATGGCTATTTCACCATAATGGTCAATACGCGCTTATCAAACTATGCACTCTCAGTGTGATTCTAGCTTCTCTCACACACAAGACTCTCAGAAGTAACTAAAATACGTGTTGCAACAGCATCTACAAAGAAACACTCTCCTAATACGCCAAACACATTGAAACACAGTTCCTATGCGTTTCTCCACTAAAACATGAACACATGTCTTTTCTAACTAAGGAAACAGAGAACATTTTCAAAGGCGACTACAGAAAACAAGTGTTTTAAGAACTGAGTAACATGTGTGTTCCAAATGCAATTCTAACCGTAGGAACGCCTGAAACACAACACAAATGTAAACACACTATCAATGGCTATTTCAACATAATGGTCAATACGCGCTTATCAAACTATGCACTCTCAGTGTGATTCTAGCTTCTCTCACACACAAGACTCTCAGAAGTAACTAAAATACGTGTTGCAACAGCATCTACAAAGAAACACTCTCCTAATACACCAAACACATTGAAACACAGTTCCTATGCGTTTCTGCACTAAAACATGAACACATGTCTTTTCTAACTAAGGAAACAGAGAACATTCAAAGGCGACTACAGAAAACAAGTGTTTTAAGAACTGAGTAACATGTGTGTTCCAAATGCAATTCTAACCGTAGGAACGCCTGAAAACAACACAAATGTAAACACACTATCAATGGCTATTTCACCATAATGGTCAATACGCGCTTATCAAACTATGCACTCTCAGTGTGATTCTAGCTTCTCTCACACACAAGACTCTCAGAAGTAACTAAAATACGTGTTGCAACAGCATCTACAAAGAAACACTCTCCTAATACGCCAAACACATTGAAACACAGTTCCTATGCGTTTCTCCACTAAAACATGAACACATGTCTTTTCTAACTAAGGAAACAGAGAACATTCAAAGGCGACTACAGAAAACAAGTGTTTTAAGAACTGAGTAACATGTGTGTTCCAAATGCAATTCTAACCGTAGGAACGCCTGAAACACAACACAAATGTAAACACACTATCAATGGCTATTTCAACATAATGGTCAATACGCGCTTATCAAACTATGCACTCTCAGTGTGATTCTAGCTTCTCTCACACACAAGACTCTCAGAAGTAACTAAAATACGTGTTGCAACAGCATCTACAAAGAAACACTCTCCTAATACACCAAACACATTGAAACACAGTTCCTATGCGTTTCTCCACTAAAACATGATGAACACATGTCTTTTCTAACTAAGGAAACAGAGAACATTCAAAGGCGACTACAGAAAACAAGTGTTTTAAGAACTGAGTAACATGTGTGTTCCAAATGCAATTCTAACCGTAGGAACGCCTGAAACACAACACAATGTAAACACACTATCAATGGCTATTTCAACATAATGGTCAATACGCGCTTATCAAACTATGCACTCTCAGTGTGATTCTAGCTTCTCTCACACACAAGACTCTCAGAAGTAACTAAAATACGTGTTGCAACAGCATCTACAAAGAAACACTCTCCTAATACACCAAACACATTGAAACACAGTTCCTATGCGTTTCTGCACTAAAACATGAACACATGTCTTTTCTAACTAAGGAAACAGAGAACATTCAAAGGCGACTACAGAAAACAAGTGTTTTAAGAACTGAGTAACATGTGTGTTCCAAATGCAATTCTAACCGTAGGAACGCCTGAAAACAACACAATGTAAACACACTATCAATGGGCTATTTCAACATAATGGTCAATACGCGCTTATCAAACTATGCACTCTCAGTGTGATTCTAGCTTCTCTCACACACAAGACTCTCAGAAGTAACTAAAATACGTGTTGCAACAGCATCTACAAAGAAACACTCTCCTAATACACCAAACACATTGAAACACAGTTCCTATGCGTTTCTCCACTAAAACATGAACACATGTCTTTTCTAACTAAGGAAACAGAGAACATTCAAAGGCGACTACAGAAAACAAGTGTTTTAAGAACTGAGTAACATGTGTGTTCCAAATGCAATTCTAACCGTAGGAACGCCTGAAACACAACACAATGTAAACACACTATCAATGGCTATTTCAACATAATGGTCAATACGCGCTTATCAAACTATGCACTCTCAGTGTGATTCTAGCTTCTCTCACACACAAGACTCTCAGAAGTAACTAAAATACGTGTTGCAACAGCATCTACAAAGAAACACTCTCCTAATACACCAAACACATGTGAAACACAGTTCCTATGCGTTTCTCCACTAAAACATGAACACATGTCTTTTCTAACTAAGGAAACAGAGAACATTCAAAGGCGACTACAGAAAACAAGTGTTTTAAGAACTGAGTAACATGTGTGTTCCAAATGCAATTCTAACCGTAGGAACGCCTGAAACACAACACAATGTAAACACACTATCAATGGCTATTTCAACATAATGGTCAATACGCGCTTATCAAACTATGCACTCTCAGTGTGATTCTAGCTTCTCTCACACACAAGACTCTCAGAAGTAACTAAAATACGTGTTGCAACAGCATCTACAAAGAAACACTCTCCTAATACACCAAACACATTGAAACACAGTTCCTATGCGTTTCTCCACTAAAACATGAACACATGTCTTTTCTAACTAAGGAAACAGAGAACATTCAAAGGCGACTACAGAAAACAAGTGTTTTAAGAACTGAGTAACATGTGTGTTCCAAATGCAATTCTAACCGTAGGAACGCGCCTGAAACACAACACCTATGTAAACACACTATCAATGGCTATTTCACCATAATGGTCAATACGCGCTTATCAAACTATGCACTCTCAGTGTGATTCTAGCTTCTCTCACACACAAGACTCTCAGAAGTAACTAAAATACGTGTTGCAACAGCATCTACAAAGAAACACTCTCCTAATACACCAAACACATTGAAACACAGTTCCTATGCGTTTCTGCACTAAAACATGAACACATGTCTTTTCTAACTAAGGAAACAGAGAACATTCAAAGGCGACTACAGAAAACAAGTGTTTTAAGAACTGAGTAACATGTGTGTTCCAAATGCAATTCTAACCGTAGGAACGCCTGAAAACAACACAATGTAAACACACTATCAATGGCTATTTCAACATAATGGTCAATACGCGCTTATCAAACTATGCACTCTCAGTGTGATTCTAGCTTCTCTCACACACAAGACTCTCAGAAGTAACTAAAATACGTGTTGCAACAGCATCTACAAAGAAACACTCTCCTAATACACCAAACACATTGAAACACAGTTCCTATGCGTTTCTCCACTAAAACATGAACACATGTCTTTTCTAACTAAGGAAACAGAGAACATTCAAAGGCGACTACAGAAAACAAGTGTTTTAAGAACTGAGTAACATGTGTGTTCCAAATGCAATTCTAACCGTAGGAACGCCTGAAACACAACACAAATGTAAACACACTATCAATGGCTATTTCAACATAATGGTCAATACGCGCTTATCAAACTATGCACTCTCAGTGTGATTCTAGCTTCTCTCACACACAAGACTCTCAGAAGTAACTAAAATACGTGTTGCAACAGCATCTACAAAGAAACACTCTCCTAATACGCCAAACACATTGAAACACAGTTCCTATGCGTTTCTCCACTAAAACATGAACACATGTCTTTTCTAACTAAGGAAACAGAGAACATTCAAAGGCGACTACAGAAAACAAGTGTTTTAAGAACTGAGTAACATGAATGTGTTCCAAATGCAATTCTAACCGTAGGAACGCCTGAAACACAACACAAATGTAAACACACTATCAATGGCTATTTCAACATAATGGTCAATACGCGCTTATCAAACTATGCACTCTCAGTGTGATTCTAGCTTCTCTCACACACAAGACTCTCAGAAGTAACTAAAATACGTGTTGCAACAGCATCTACAAAGAAACACTCTCCTAATACGCCAAACACATTGAAACACAGTTCCTATGCGTTTCTCCACTAAAACATGAACATATGTCTTTTCTAACTAAGGAAACAGAGAACATTCAAAGGCGACTACAGAAAACAAGTGTTTTAAGAACTGAGTAACATGTGTGTTCCAAATGCAATTCTAACCGTAGGAACGCCTGAAACACAACACAGATGTAAACACACTATCAATGGCTATTTCAACATAATGGTCAATACGCGCTTATCAAACTATGCACTCTCAGTGTGATTCTAGCTTCTCTCACACACAAGACTCTCTCAGAAGTAACTAAAATACGTGTTGCAACAGCATCTACAAAGAAACACTCTCCTAATACACCAAACACATTGAAACACAGTTCCTATGCGTTTCTCCACTAAAACATGAACACATGTCTTTTCTAACTAAGGAAACAGAGAACATTCAAAGGCGACTACAGAAAACAAGTGTTTTAAGAACTGAGTAACATGTGTGTTCCAAATGCAATTCTAACCGTAGGAACGCCTGAAAACAACACAAATGTAAACACACTATCAATGGCTATTTCAACATAATGGTCAATACGCGCTTATCAAACTATGCACTCTCAGTGTGATTCTAGCTTCTCTCACACACAAGACTCTCAGAAGTAACTAAAATACGTGTTGCAACAGCATCTACAAAGAAACACTCTCCTAATACACCAAACACATTGAAACACAGTTCCTATGCGTTTCTCCACTAAAACATGAACATGTGCTTTTCTAACTAAGGAAACAGAGAACATTCAAAGGCGACTACAGAAAACAAGTGTTTTAAGAACTGAGTAACATGTGTGTTCCAAATGCAATTCTAACCGTAGGAACGCCTGAAACACAACACCTATGTAAACACACTATCAATGGCTATTTCAACATAATGGTCAATACGCGCTTATCAAACTATGCACTCTCAGTGTGATTCTAGCTTCTCTCACACACAAGACTCTCAGAAGTAACTAAAATACGTGTTGCAACAGCATCTACAAAGAAACACTCTCCTAATACACCAAACACATTGAAACACAGTTCCTATGCGTTTCTCCACTAAAACATGAACACATGTCTTTTCTAACTAAGGAAACAGAGAACATTCAAAGGCGACTACAGAAAACAAGTGTTTTAAGAACTGAGTAACATGTGTGTTCCAAATGCAATTCTAACCGTAGGAACGCCTGAAACACAACACAGATGTAAACACACTATCAATGGCTATTTCAACATAATGGTCAATACGCGCTTATCAAACTATGCACTCTCAGTGTGATTCTAGCTTCTCTCACACACAA
Organism: Cricetomys ansorgei; assembly: GCA_026225945.1. Taxonomy (NCBI): domain Eukaryota; kingdom Metazoa; phylum Chordata; class Mammalia; order Rodentia; family Nesomyidae; genus Cricetomys; species Cricetomys ansorgei. Next base: position 23,987 of record JAMJFZ010002939.1, on the reverse strand, counting down.
GACTCTCAGAAGTAACTAAAATACGTGTTGCAACAGCATCTACAAAGAAACACTCTCCTAATACACCAAACACATTGAAACACAGTTCCTATGCGTTTCTCCACTAAAACATGAACACATGTCTTTTCTAACTAAGGAAACAGAGAACATTCAAAGGCGACTACAGAAAACAAGTGTTTTAAGAACTGAGTAACATGTGTGTTCCAAATGCAATTCTAACCGTAGGAACGCCTGAAAAACAACACAGATGTAAACACACTATCAATGGCTATTTCAACATAATGGTCAATACGCGCTTATCAAACTATGCACTCTCAGTGTGATTCTAGCTTCTCTCACACACAAGACTCTCAGAAGTAACTAAAATACGTGTTGCAACAGCATCTACAAAGAAACACTCTCCTAATACGCCAAACACATTGAAACACAGTTCCTATGCGTTTCTCCACTAAAACATGAACACATGTCTTTTTTTTCTAACTAAGGAAACAGAGAACATTCAAAGGCGACTACAGAAAACAAGTGTTTTAAGAACTGAGTAACATGTGTGTTCCAAATGCAATTCTAACCGTAGGAACGCTGAAACACAACACCTATGTAAACACACTATCAATGGCTATTTCAACATAATGGTCAATACGCGCTTATCAAACTATGCACTCTCAGTGTGATTCTAGCTTCTCTCACACACAAGACTCTCAGAAGTAACTAAAATACGTGTTGCAACAGCATCTACAAAGAAACACTCTCCTAATACGCCAAACACATTGAAACACAGTTCCTATGCGTTTCTCCACTAAAACATGAACACATGTCTTTTCTAACTAAGGAAACAGAGAACATTCAAAGGCGACTACAGAAAACAAGTGTTTTAAGAACTGAGTAACATGTGTGTTCCAAATGCAATTCTAACCGTAGGAACGCCTGAAACACAACACAGATGTAAACACACTATCAATGGCTATTTCAACATAATGGTCAATACGCGCTTATCAAACTATGCACTCTCAGTGTGATTCTAGCTTCTCTCACACACAAGACTCTCAGAAGTAACTAAAATACGTGTTGCAACAGCATCTACAAAGAAACACTCTCCTAATACGCCAAACACATTGAAACACAGTTCCTATGCGTTTCTCCACTAAAACATGAACACATGTCTTTTCTAACTAAGGAAACAGAGAACATTCAAAGGCGACTACAGAAAACAAGTGTTTTAAGAACTGAGTAACATGTGTGTTCCAAATGCAATTCTAACCGTAGGAACGCCTGAAACACAACACAGATGTAAACACACTATCAATGGCTATTTCAACATAATGGTCAATACGCGCTTATCAAACTATGCACTCTCAGTGTGATTCTAGCTTCTCTCACACACAAGACTCTCAGAAGTAACTAAAATACGTGTTGCAACAGCATCTACAAAGAAACACTCTCCTAATACGCCAAACACATTGAAACACAGTTCCCTATGCGTTTCTCCACTAAAACATGAACACATGTCTTTTCTAACTAAGGAAACAGAGAACATTCAAAGGCGACTACAGAAAACAAGTGTTTTAAGAACTGAGTAACATGTGTGTTCCAAATGCAATTCTAACCGTAGGAACGCCTGAAACACAACACAGATGTAAACACACTATCAATGGCTATTTCAACATAATGGTCAATGCGCGCTTATCAAACTATGCACTCTCAGTGTGATTCTAGCTTCTCTCACACACAAGACTCTCAGAAGTAACTAAAATACGTGTTGCAACAGCATCTACAAAGAAACACTCTCCTAATACGCCAAACACATTGAAACACAGTTCCTATGCGTTTCTCCACTAAAACATGAACATGTCTTTTCTAACTAAGGAAACAGAGAACATTCAAAGGCGACTACAGAAAAGAAGTGTTTTAAGAACTGAGTAACATGTGTGTTCCAAATGCAATTCTAACCGCAGGAACGCTGAAACACAACACAGATGTAAACACACTATCAATGGCTATTTCAACATAATGGTCAATACGCGCTTATCAAACTATGCACTCTGAGTGTGATTCTAGCTTCTCTCACACACAAGACTCTCAGAAGTAACTAAAATACGTGTTGCAACAGCATCTACAAAGAAACACTCTCCTAATACGCCAAACACATTGAAACACAGTTCCTATGCGTTTCTCCACTAAAACATGAACACATGTCTTTTCTAACTAAGGAAACAGAGAACATTCAAAGGCGACTACAGAAAAGAAGTGTTTTAAGAACTGAGTAACATGTGTGTTCCAAATGCAATTCTAACCGCAGGAACGTCTGAAACACAACACAGATGTAAACACACTATCAATGGCTATTTCAACATAATGGTCAATGCGCGCTTATCAAACTATGCACTCTGAGTGTGATTCCAGCTTCTCTCACACACAAGACTCTCAGAAGTAACTAAAATACGTGTTGCAACAGCATCTACAAAGAAACACTCTCCTAATACGCCAAACACATTGAAACACAGTTCCTATGCGTTTCTCCACTAAAACATGAACACATGTCTTTTCTAACTAAGGAAACAGAGAACATTCAAAGGCGACTACAGAAAAGAAGTGTTTTAAGAACTGAGTAACATGTGTGTTCCAAATGCAATTCTAACCGCAGGAACGTCTGAAACACAACACAGATGTAAACACACTATCAATGGCTATTTCAACATAATGGTCAATGCGCGCTTATCAAACTATGCACTCTGAGTGTGATTCCAGCTTCTCTCACACACAAGACTCTCAGAAGTAACTAAAATACGTGTTGCAACAGCATCTACAAAGAAACACTCTCCTAATACGCCAAACACATTGAAACACAGTTCCTATGCGTTTCTCCACTAAAACATGAACACATGTCTTTTCTAACTAAGGAAACAGAGAACATTCAAAGGCGACTACAGAAAAGAAGTGTTTTAAGAACTGAGTAACATGTGTGTTCCAAATTGCAATTCTAACCGCAGGAACGTCTGAAACACAACACATGTAAACACACTATCAATGGCTATTTCAACATAATGGTCAATGCGCTTATCAAACTATGCACTCTGAGTGTGATTCCAGCTTCTCTCACACACAAGACTCTCAGAAGTAACTAAAATACGTGTTGCAACAGCATCTACAAAGAAACACTCTCCTAATACGCCAAACACATTGAAACACAGTTCCTATGCGTTTCTCCACTAAAACATGAACACATGTCTTTTCTAACTAAGGAAACAGAGAACATTCAAAGGCGACTACAGAAAAGAAGTGTTTTAAGAACTGAGTAACATGTGTGTTCCAAATGCAATTCTAACCGCAGGAACGTCTGAAACACAACACAGATGTAAACACACTATCAATGGCTATTTCAACATAATGGTCAATGCGCGCTTATCAAACTATGCACTCTGAGTGTGATTCCAGCTTCTCTCACACACAAGACTCTCAGAAGTAACTTAAAATACGTGTTGCAACAGCATCTACAAAGAAACACTCTCCTAATACGCCTAAACACATTGAAACACAGTTCCTATGCGTTTCTCCACTAAAACATGAACACATGTCTTTTCTAACTAAGGAAACAGAGAACATTCAAAGGCGACTACAGAAAAGAAGTGTTTTAAGAACTGAGTAACATGTGTGTTCCAAATGCAATTCTAACCGCAGGAACGTCTGAAACACAACACAGATGTAAACACACTATCAATGGCTATTTCAACATAATGGTCAATGCGCTTATCAAACTATGCACTCTGAGTGTGATTCCAGCTTCTCTCACACACAAGACTCTCAGAAGTAACTAAAATACGTGTTGCAACAGCATCTACAAAGAAACACTCTCCTAATACGCCTAACACATTGAAACACAGTTCCTATGCGTTTCTCCACTAAAACATGAACACATGTCTTTTCTAACTAAGGAAACAGAGAACATTCAAAGGCGACTACAGAAAAGAAGTGTTTTAAGAACTGAGTAACATGTGTGTTCCAAATGCAATTCTAACCGCAGGAACGTCTGAAACACAACACAGATGTAAACACACTATCAATGGCTATTTCAACATAATGGTCAATGCGCGCTTATCAAACTATGCACTCTGAGTGTGATTCCAGCTTCTCTCACACACAAGACTCTCAGAAGTAACTAAAATACGTGTTGCAACAGCATCTACAAAGAAACACTCTCCTAATACGCCTAACACATTGAAACACAGTTCCTATGCGTTTCTCCACTAAAACATGAATACATGTCTTTTCTAACTAAGGAAACAGAGAACATTCAAAGGCGACTACAGAAAAGAAGTGTTTCAAGAACTGAGTAACATGTGTGTTCCAAATGCAATTCTAACCGCAGGAACGTCTGAAACACAACACAGATGTAAACACACTATCAATGGCTATTTCAACATAATGGTCAATGCGCGCTTATCAAACTATGCACTCTGAGTGTGATTCCTAGCTTCTCTCACACACAAGACTCTCAGAAGTAACTAAAATACGTGTTGCAACAGCATCTACAAAGAAACACTCTCCTAATACGCCTAACACATTGAAACACAGTTCCTATGCGTTTCTCCACTAAAACATGAATACATGTCTTTTCTAACTAAGGAAACAGAGAACATTCAAAGGCGACTACAGAAAAGAAGTGTTTCAAGAACTGAGTAACATGTGTGTTCCAAATGCAATTCTAACCGCAGGAACGTCTGAAACACAACACAGATGTAAACACACTATCAATGGCTATTTCAACATAATGGTCAATGCGCGCTTATCAAACTATGCACTCTGAGTGTGATTCCAGCTTCTCTCACACACAAGACTCTCAGAAGTAACTAAAATACGTGTTGCAACAGCATCTACAAAGAAACACTCTCCTAATACGCCTAACACATTGAAACACAGTTCCTATGCGTTTCTCCACTAAAACATGAACATATGTGTTTTCTAACTAAGGAAAACAGAGAACAGAGAACATTCAAAGGCGACTACAGAAAAGAAGTGTTTTAAGAACTGAGTAACATGTGTGTTCCAAATGCAATTCTAACCGCAGGAACGTCTGAAACACAACACAGATGTAAACACACTATCAATGGCTATTTCAACATAATGGTCAATGCGCGCTTATCAAACTATGCACTCTGAGTGTGATTCCAGCTTCTCTCACACACAAGACTCTCAGAAGTAACTAAAATACGTGTTGCAACAGCATCTACAAGAAACACTCTCCTAATACGCCTAACACATTGAAACACAGTTCCTATGCGTTTCTCCACTAAAACATGAATACATGTCTTTTCTAACTAAGGAAACAGAGAACATTCAAAGGCGACTACAGAAAAGAAGTGTTTTAAGAACTGAGTAACATGTGTGTTCCAAATGCAATTCTAACCGCAGGAACGTCTGAAACACAACACAGATGTAAACACACTATCAATGGCTATTTCAACATAATGGTCAATGCACGCGCTTATCAAACTATGCACTCTGAGTGTGATTCCAGCTTCTCTCACACACAAGACTCTCAGAAGTAACTAAAATACGTGTTGCAACAGCATCTACAAAGAAACACTCTCCTAATACGCCTAACACATTGAAACACAGTTCCTATGCGTTTCTCCACTAAAACATGAATACATGTCTTTTCTAACTAAGGAAACAGAGAACATTCAAAGGCGACTACAGAAAAGAAGTGTTTCAAGAACTGAGTAACATGTGTGTTCCAAATGCAATTCTAACCGCAGGAACGTCTGAAACACAACACAGATGTAAACACACTATCAATGGCTATTTCAACATAATGGTCAATGCGCGCTTATCAAACTATGCACTCTGAGTGTGATTCCAGCTTCTCTCACACACAAGACTCTCAGAAGTAACTAAAATACGTGTTGCAACAGCATCTACTAAGAAACACTCTCCTAATACGCCTAACACATTGAAACACAGTTCCTATGCGTTTCTCCACTAAAACATGAATACATGTCTTTTCTAACTAAGGAAACAGAGAACTTCAAAGGCGACTACAGAAAAGAAGTGTTTCAAGAACTGAGTAACATGTGTGTTCCAAATGCAATTCTAACCGCAGGAACGTCTGAAACACAACACAGATGTAAACACACTATCAATGGCTATTTCAACATAATGGTCAATGCGCGCTTATCAAACTATGCACTCTGAGTGTGATTCCAGCTTCTCTCACACACAAGACTCTCAGAAGTAACTAAAATACGTGTTGCAACAGCATCTACTAAGAAACACTCTCCTAATACGCCTAACACATTGAAACACAGTTCCTATGCGTTTCTCCACTAAAACATGAATACATGTCTTTTCTAACTAAGGAAACAGAGAACATTCAAAGGCGACTACAGAAAAGAAGTGTTTCAAGAACTGAGTAACATGTGTGTTCCAAATGCAATTCTAACCGCAGGAACGTCTGAAACACAACACCTATGTACACACACTATCAATGGCTATTTCAACATAATGGTCAATGCGCGCTTATCAAACTATGCACTCTGAGTGTGATTCCAGCTTCTCTCACACACAAGACTCTCAGAAGTAACTAAAATACGTGTTGCAACAGCATCTACTAAGAAACACTCTCCTAATACGCCTAACACATTGAAACACAGTTCCTATGCGTTTCTCCACTAAAACATGAATACATGTCTTTTCTAACTAAGGAAACAGAGAACATTCAAAGGCGACTACAGAAAAGAAGTGTTTCAAGAACTGAGTAACATGTGTGTTCCAAATGCAATTCTAACCGCAGGAACGTCTGAAACACAACACAGATGTAAACACACTATCAATGGCTATTTCAACATAATGGTCAATGCGCGCTTATCAAACTATGCACTCTGAGTGTGATTCCAGCTTCTCTCACACACAAGACTCTCAGAAGTAACTAAAATACGTGTTGCAACAGCATCTACTAAGAAACACTCTCCTAATACGCCAAACACATTGAAACACAGTTCCTATGCGTTTCTCCACTAAAACATGAATACATGTCTTTTCTAACTAAGGAAACAGAGAACTTCAAAGGCGACTACAGAAAAGAAGTGTTTCAAGAACTGAGTAACATGTGTGTTCCAAATGCAATTCTAACCGCAGGAACGTCTGAAACACAACACAGATGTAAACACACTATCAATGGCTATTTCAACATAATGGTCAATGCGCGCTTATCAAACTATGCACTCTGAGTGTGATTCCAGCTTCTCTCACACACAAGACTCTCAGAAGTAACTAAAATACGTGTTGCAACAGCATCTACTAAGAAACACTCTCCTAATACGCCTAACACATTGAAACACAGTTCCTATGCGTTTCTCCACTAAAACATGAATACATGTCTTTTCTAACTAAGGAAACAGAGAACATTCAAAGGCGACTACAGAAAAGAAGTGTTTCAAGAACTGAGTAACATGTGTGTTCCAAATGCAATTCTAACCGCTCAGGAACGTCTGAAACACAACACAGATGTAAACACACTATCAATGGCTATTTCAACATAATGGTCAATGCGCGCTTATCAAACTATGCACTCTGAGTGTGATTCCAGCTTCTCTCACACACAAGACTCTCAGAAGTAACTAAAATACGTGTTGCAACAGCATCTACTAAGAAACACTCTCCTAATACGCCTAACACATTGAAACACAGTTCCTATGCGTTTCTCCACTAAAACATGAATACATGTCTTTTCTAACTAAGGAAACAGAGAACATTCAAAGGCGACTACAGAAAAGAAGTGTTTCAAGAACTGAGTAACATGTGTGTTCCAAATGCAATTCTAACCGCAGGAACGTCTGAAACACAACACAGATGTAAACACACTATCAATGGCTATTTCAACATAATGGTCAATGCGCGCTTATCAAACTATGCACTCTGAGTGTGATTCCAGCTTCTCTCACACACAAGACTCTCAGAAGTAACTAAAATACGTGTTGCAACAGCATCTACTAAGAAACACTCTCCTAATACGCCTAACACATTGAAACACAGTTCCTATGCGTTTCTCCACTAAAACATGAATACATGTCTTTTCTAACTAAGGAAACAGAGAACATTCAAAGGCGACTACAGAAAAGAAGTGTTTCAAGAACTGAGTAACATGTGTGTTCCAAATGCAATTCTAACCGCAGGAACGTCTGAAACACAACACAGATGTAAACACACTATCAATGGCTATTTCAACATAATGGTCAATGCGCGCTTATCAAACTATGCACTCTGAGTGTGATTCCAGCTTCTCTCACACACAAGACTCTCAGAAGTAACTAAAATACGTGTTGCAACAGCATCTACTAAGAAACACTCTCCTAATACGCCTAACACATTGAAACACAGTTCCTATGCGTTTCTCCACTAAAACATGAATACATGTCTTTTCTAACTAAGGAAACAGAGAACATTCAAAGGCGACTACAGAAAAGAAGTGTTTCAAGAACTGAGTAACATGTGTGTTCCAAATGCAATTCTAACCGCAGGAACGTCTGAAACACAACACAGATGTAAACACACTATCAATGGCTATTTCAACATAATGGTCAATGCGCGCTTATCAAACTATGCACTCTGAGTGTGATTCCAGCTTCTCTCACACACAAGACTCTCAGAAGTAACTAAAATACGTGTTGCAACAGCATCTACTAAGAAACACTCTCCTAATACGCCTAACACATTGAAACACAGTTCCTATGCGTTTCTCCACTAAAACATGAATACATGTCTTTTCTAACTAAGGAAACAGAGAACATTCAAAGGCGACTACAGAAAAGAAGTGTTTCAAGAACTGAGTAACATGTGTGTTCCAAATGCAATTCTAACCGCAGGAACGTCTGAAACACAACACAGATGTAAACACACTATCAATGGCTATTTCAACATAATGGTCAATGCGCGCTTATCAAACTATGCACTCTGAGTGTGATTCCAGCTTCTCTCACACACAAGACTCTCAGAAGTAACTAAAATACGTGTTGCAACAGCATCTACTAAGAAACACTCTCCTAATACGCCTAACACATTGAAACACAGTTCCTATGCGTTTCTCCACTAAAACATGAATACATGTCTTTTCTAACTAAGGAAACAGAGAACATTCAAAGGCGACTACAGAAAAGAAGTGTTTTAAGAACTGAGTAACATGTGTGTTCCAAATGCAATTCTAACCGCAGGAACGTCTGAAACACAACACAGATGTAAACACACTATCAATGGCTATTTCAACATAATGGTCAATGCGCGCTTATCAAACTATGCACTCTGAGTGTGATTCCAGCTTCTCTCACACACAAGACTCTCAGAAGTAACTAAAATACGTGTTGCAACAGCATCTACTAAGAAACACTCTCCTAATACGCCTAACACATTGAAACACAGTTCCTATGCGTTTCTCCACTAAAACATGAATACATGTCTTTTCTAACTAAGGAAACAGAGAACATTCCTAAAGGCGACTACAGAAAAGAAGTGTTTCAAGAACTGAGTAACATGTGTGTTCCAAATGCAATTCTAACCGCAGGAACGTCTGAAACACAACACAGATGTAAACACACTATCAATGGCTATTTCAACATAATGGTCAATGCGCGCTTATCAAACTATGCACTCTGAGTGTGATTCCAGCTTCTCTCACACACAAGACTCTCAGAAGTAACTAAAATACGTGTTGCAACAGCATCTACTAAGAAACACTCTCCTAATACGCCTAACACATTGAAACACAGTTCCTATGCGTTTCTCCACTAAAACATGAATACATGTCTTTTCTAACTAAGGAAACAGAGAACATTCAAAGGCGACTACAGAAAAGAAGTGTTTCAAGAACTGAGTAACATGTGTGTTCCAAATGCAATTCTAACCGCAGGAACGTCTGAAACACAACACCTATGTAAACACACTATCAATGGCTATTTCAACATAATGGTCAATGCGCGCTTATCAAACTATGCACTCTGAGTGTGATTCCAGCTTCTCTCACACACAAGACTCTCAGAAGTAACTAAAATACGTGTTGCAACAGCATCTACTAAGAAACACTCTCCTAATACGCCTAACACATTGAAACACAGTTCCTATGCGTTTCTCCACTAAAACATGAATACATGTCTTTTCTAACTAAGGAAACAGAGAACATTCAAAGGCGACTACAGAAAAGAAGTGTTTCAAGAACTGAGTAACATGTGTGTTCCAAATGCAATTCTAACCGCAGGAACGTCTGAAACACAACACAGATGTAAACACACTATCAATGGCTATTTCAACATAATGGTCAATGCGCGCTTATCAAACTATGCACTCTGAGTGTGATTCCAGCTTCTCTCACACACAAGACTCTCAGAAGTAACTAAAATACGTGTTGCAACAGCATCTACTAAGAAACACTCTCCTAATACGCCTAACACATTGAAACACAGTTCCTATGCGTTTCTCCACTAAAACATGAATCACATGTCTTTTCTAACTAAGGAAACAGAGAACTTCAAAGGCGACTACAGAAAAGAAGTGTTTCAAGAACTGAGTAACATGTGTGTTCCAAATGCAATTCTAACCGCAGGAACGTCTGAAACACAACACAGATGTAAACACACTATCAATGGCTATTTCAACATAATGGTCAATGCGCGCTTATCAAACTATGCACTCTGAGTGTGATTCCAGCTTCTCTCACACACAAGACTCTCAGAAGTAACTAAAATACGTGTTGCAACAGCATCTACTAAGAAACACTCTCCTAATACGCCTAACACATTGAAACACAGTTCCTATGCGTTTCTCCACTAAAACATGAATACATGTCTTTTCTAACTAAGGAAACAGAGAACATTCAAAGGCGACTACAGAAAAGAAGTGTTTCAAGAACTGAGTAACATGTGTGTTCCAAATGCAATTCTAACCGCAGGAACGTCTGAAACACAACACAGATGTAAACACACTATCAATGGCTTTTATTTCAACATAGTGGTCAATGCGCGCTTATCAAACTATGCACTCTGAGTGTGATTCCAGCTTCTCTCACACACAAGACTCTCAGAAGTAACTAAAATACGTGTTGCAACAGCATCTACTAAGAAACACTCTCCTAATACGCCTAACACATTGAAACACAGTTCCTATGCGTTTCTCCACTAAAACATGAATACATGTCTTTTCTAACTAAGGAAACAGAGAACATTCAAAGGCGACTACAGAAAAGAAGTGTTTCAAGAACTGAGTAACATGTGTGTTCCAAATGCAATTCTAACCGCAGGAACGTCTGAAACACAACACAGATGTAAACACACTATCAATGGCTATTTCAACATAATGGTCAATGCGCGCTTATCAAACTATGCACTCTGAGTGTGATTCCAGCTTCTCTCACACACAAGACTCTCAGAAGTAACTAAAATACGTGTTGCAACAGCATCTACTAAGAAACACTCTCCTAATACGCCTAACACATTGAAACCACAGTTCCTATGCGTTTCTCCACTAAAACATGAATACATGTCTTTTCTAACTAAGGAAACAGAGAACTTCAAAGGCGACTACAGAAAAGAAGTGTTTCAAGAACTGAGTAACATGTGTGTTCCAAATGCAATTCTAACCGCAGGAACGTCTGAAACACAACACAGATGTAAACACACTATCAATGGCTATTTCAACATAGTGGTCAATGCGCGCTTATCAAACTATGCACTCTGAGTGTGATTCCAGCTTCTCTCACACACAAGACTCTCAGAAGTAACTAAAATACGTGTTGCAACAGCATCTACTAAGAAACACTCTCCTAATACGCCTAACACATTGAAACACAGTTCCTATGCGTTTCTCCACTAAAACATGAATACATGTCTTTTCTAACTAAGGAAACAGAGAACATTCAAAGGCGACTACAGAAAAGAAGTGTTTCAAGAACTGAGTAACATGTGTGTTCCAAATGCAATTCTAACCGCAGGAACGTCTGAAACACAACACACAGATGTAAACACACTATCAATGGCTATTTCAACATAATGGTCAATGCGCGCTTATCAAACTATGCACTCTGAGTGTGATTCCAGCTTCTCTCACACACAAGACTCTCAGAAGTAACTAAAATACGTGTTGCAACAGCATCTACTAAGAAACACTCTCCTAATACGCCTAACACATTGAAACACAGTTCCTATGCGTTTCTCCACTAAAACATGAATACATGTCTTTTCTAACTAAGGAAACAGAGAACATTCAAAGGCGACTACAGAAAAGAAGTGTTTCAAGAACTGAGTAACATGTGTGTTCCAAATGCAATTCTAACCGCAGGAACGTCTGAAACACAACACAGATGTAAACACACTATCAATGGCTATTTCAACATAATGGTCAATGCGCGCTTATCAAACTATGCACTCTGAGTGTGATTCCAGCTTCTCTCACACACAAGACTCTCAGAAGTAACTAAAATACGTGTTGCAACAGCATCTACTAAGAAACAAAGAAACACTCTCCTAATACGCCTAACACATTGAAACACAGTTCCTATGCGTTTCTCCACTAAAACATGAATACATGTCTTTTCTAACTAAGGAAACAGAGAACATTCAAAGGCGACTACAGAAAAGAAGTGTTTCAAGAACTGAGTAACATGTGTGTTCCAAATGCAATTCTAACCGCAGGAACGTCTGAAACACAACACAGATGTAAACACACTATCAATGGCTATTTCAACATAGTGGTCAATGCGCTTATCAAACTATGCACTCTGAGTGTGATTCCAGCTTCTCTCACACACAAGACTCTCAGAAGTAACTAAAATACGTGTTGCAACAGCATCTACTAAGAAACACTCTCCTAATACGCCTAACACATTGAAACACAGTTCCTATGCGTTTCTCCACTAAAACATGAATACATGTCTTTTCTAACTAAGGAAACAGAGAACATTCAAAGGCGACTACAGAAAAGAAGTGTTTTAAGAACTGAGTAAACATGTGTGTGTTCCAAATGCAATTCTAACCGCAGGAACGTCTGAAACACAACACCAGATGTAAACACACTATCAATGGCTATTTCAACATAATGGTCAATGCGCTTATCAAACTATGCACTCTGAGTGTGATTCCAGCTTCTCTCACACACAAGACTCTCAGAAGTAACTAAAATACGTGTTGCAACAGCATCTACTAAGAAACACTCTCCTAATACGCCTAACACATTGAAACACAGTTCCTATGCGTTTCTCCACTAAAACATGAATACATGTCTTTTCTAACTAAGGAAACAGAGAACTTCAAAGGCGACTACAGAAAAGAAGTGTTTCAAGAACTGAGTAACATGTGTGTTCCAAATGCAATTCTAACCGCAGGAACGTCTGAAACACAACACAGATGTAAACACACTATCAATGGCTATTTCAACATAGTGGTCAATGCGCGCTTATCAAACTATGCACTCTGAGTGTGATTCCAGCTTCTCTCACACACAAGACTCTCAGAAGTAACTAAAATACGTGTTGCAACAGCATCTACTAAGAAACACTCTCCTAATACGCCTAACACATTGAAACACAGTTCCTATGCGTTTCTCCACTAAAACATGAATACATGTCTTTTCTAACTAAGGAAACAGAGAACATTCAAAGGCGACTACAGAAAAGAAGTGTTTCAAGAACTGAGTAACATGTGTGTTCCAAATGCAATTCTAACCGCAGGAACGTCTGAAACACAACACAGATGTAAACACACTATCAATGGCTATTTCAACATAATGGTCAATGCGCGCTTATCAAACTATGCACTCTGAGTGTGATTCCAGCTTCTCTCACACACAAGACTCTCAGAAGTAACTAAAATACGTGTTGCAACAGCATCTACTAAGAAACACTCTCCTAATACGCCTAACACATTGAAACACAGTTCCTATGCGTTTCTCCACTAAAACATGAATACATGTCTTTTCTAACTAAGGAAACAGAGAACATTCAAAGGCGACTACAGAAAAGAAGTGTTTCAAGAACTGAGTAACATGTGTGTTCCAAATGCAATTCTAACCGCAGGAACGTCTGAAACACAACACAGATGTAAACACACTATCAATGGCTATTTCAACATAATGGTCAATGCGCGCTTATCAAACTATGCACTCTGAGTGTGATTCCAGCTTCTCTCACACACAAGACTCTCAGAAGTAACTAAAATACGTGTTGCAACAGCATCTACTAAGAAACACTCTCCTAATACGCCTAACACATTGAAACACAGTTCCTATGCGTTTCTCCACTAAAACATGAATACATGTCTTTTCTAACTAAGGAAACAGAGAACATTCAAAGGCGACTACAGAAAAGAAGTGTTTCAAGAACTGAGTAACATGTGTGTTCCAAATGCAATTCTAACCGCAGGAACGTCTGAAACACAACACAGATGTAAACACACTATCAATGGCTATTTCAACATAATGGTCAATGCGCGCTTATCAAACTATGCACTCTGAGTGTGATTCCAGCTTCTCTCACACACAAGACTCTCAGAAGTAACTAAAATACGTGTTGCAACAGCATCTACTAAGAAACACTCTCCTAATACGCCTAACACATTGAAACACAGTTCCTATGCGTTTCTCCACTAAAACATGAATACATGTCTTTTCTAACTAAGGAAACAGAGAACTTCAAAGGCGACTACAGAAAAGAAGTGTTTCAAGAACTGAGTAACATGTGTGTTCCAAATGCAATTCTAACCGCAGGAACGTCTGAAACACAACACAGATGTAAACACACTATCAATGGCTATTTCAACATAATGGTCAATGCGCTTATCAAACTATGCACTCTGAGTGTGATTCCAGCTTCTCTCACACACAAGACTCTCAGAAGTAACTAAAATACGTGTTGCAACAGCATCTACTAAGAAACACTCTCCTAATACGCCTAACACATTGAAACACAGTTCCTATGCGTTTCTCCACTAAAACATGAATACATGTCTTTTCTAACTAAGGAAACAGAGAACATTCAAAGGCGACTACAGAAAAGAAGTGTTTCAAGAACTGAGTAACATGTGTGTTCCAAATGCAATTCTAACCGCAGGAACGTCTGAAACACAACACAGATGTAAACACACTATCAATGGCTATTTCAACATAGTGGTCAATGCGCGCTTATCAAACTATGCACTCTGAGTGTGATTCCAGCTTCTCTCACACACAAGACTCTCAGAAGTAACTAAAATACGTGTTGCAACAGCATCTACAAAGAAACACTCTCCTAATACGCCTAACACATTGAAACACAGTTCCTATGCGTTTCTCCACTAAAACATGAATACATGTCTTTTCTAACTAAGGAAACAGAGAACATTCAAAGGCGACTACAGAAAAGAAGTGTTTCAAGAACTGAGTAACATGTGTGTTCCAAATGCAATTCTAACCGCAGGAACGTCTGAAACACAACACAGATGTAAACACACTATCAATGGCTATTTCAACATAATGGTCAATGCGCGCTTATCAAACTATGCACTCTGAGTGTGATTCCAGCTTCTCTCACACACAAGACTCTCAGAAGTAACTAAAATACGTGTTGCAACAGCATCTACAAAGAAACACTCTCCTAATACGCCTAACACATTGAAACACAGTTCCTATGCGTTTCTCCACTAAAACATGAATACATGTCTTTTCTAACTAAGGAAACAGAGAACATTCAAAGGCGACTACAGAAAAGAAGTGTTTCAAGAACTGAGTAACATGTGTGTTCCAAATGCAATTCTAACCGCAGGAACGTCTGAAACACAACACCAGATGTAAACACACTATCAATGGCTATTTCAACATAATGGTCAATGCGCTTATCAAACTATGCACTCTGAGTGTGATTCCAGCTTCTCTCACACACAAGACTCTCAGAAGTAACTAAAATACGTGTTGCAACAGCATCTACTAAGAAACACTCTCCTAATACGCCTAACACATTGAAACACAGTTTCCTATGCGTTTCTCCACTAAAACATGAATACATGTCTTTTCTAACTAAGGAAACAGAGAACATTCAAAGGCGACTACAGAAAAGAAGTGTTTTAAGAACTGAGTAACATGTGTGTTCCAAATGCAATTCTAACCGCAGGAACGTCTGAAACACAACACAGATGTAAACACACTATCAATGGCTATTTCAACATAATGGTCAATGCGCGCTTATCAAACTATGCACTCTGAGTGTGATTCCAGCTTCTCTCACACACAAGACTCTCAGAAGTAACTAAAATACGTGTTGCAACAGCATCTACAAAGAAACACTCTCCTAATACGCCCAAACACATTGAAACACAGTTCCTATGCGTTTCTCCACTAAAACATGAATACATGTCTTTTCTAACTAAGGAAACAGAGAACATTCAAAGGCGACTACAGAAAAGAAGTGTTTCAAGAACTGAGTAACATGTGTGTTCCAAATGCAATTCTAACCGCAGGAACGTCTGAAACAGCAACACAGATGTAAACACACTATCAATGGCTATTTCAACATAATGGTCAATGCGCGCTTATCAAACTATGCACTCTGAGTGTGATTCCAGCTTCTCTCACACACAAGACTCTCAGAAGTAACTAAAATACGTGTTGCAACAGCATCTACAAAGAAACACTCTCCTAATACGCCAAACACATTGAAACACAGTTCCTATGCGTTTCTCCACTAAAACATGAATACATGTCTTTTCTAACTAAGGAAACAGAGAACATTCAAAGGCGACTACAGAAAAGAAGTGTTTCAAGAACTGAGTAACATGTGTGTTCCAAATGCAATTCTAACCGCAGGAACGTCTGAAACACAACACAGATGTAAACACACTATCAATGGCTATTTCAACATAATGGTCAATGCGCGCTTATCAAACTATGCACTCTGAGTGTGATTCCAGCTTCTCTCACACACAAGACTCTCAGAAGTAACTAAAATACGTGTTGCAACAGCATCTACAAGAAACACTCTCCTAATACGCCTAACACATTGAAACACAGTTCCTATGCGTTTCTCCACTAAAACATGAATACATGTCTTTTCTAACTAAGGAAACAGAGAACATTCAAAGGCGACTACAGAAAAGAAGTGTTTTAAGAACTGAGTAACATGTGTGTTCCAAATGCAATTCTAACCGTAGGAACGTCTGAAACACAACACAGATGTAAACACACTATCAATGGCTATTTCAACATAATGGTCAATGCGCGCTTATCAAACTATGCACTCTCAGTGTGATTCTAGCTTCTCTCACACACAAGACTCTCAGAAGTAACTAAAATACGTGTTGCAACAGCATCTACAAAGAAACACTCTCCTAATACGCCTAACACATTGAAACACAGTTCCTATGCGTTTCTCCACTAAAACATGAACACATGTCTTTTCTAACTAAGGAAACAGAGAACTTCAAAGGCGACTACAGAAAAGAAGTGTTTTAAGAACTGAGTAACATGTGTGTTCCAAATGCAATTCTAACCGTAGGAACGTCTGAAACACAACACAGATGTAAACACACTATCAATGGCTATTTCAACATAATGGTCAATGCGCTTATCAAACTATGCACTCTCAGTGTGATTCTAGCTTCTCTCACACACAAGACTCTCAGAAGTAACTAAAATACGTGTTGCAACAGCATCTACAAAGAAACACTCTCCTAATACGCCTAACACATTGAAACACAGTTCCTATGCGTTTCTCCACTAAAACATGAATACATGTCTTTTCTAACTAAGGAAACAGAGAACATTCAAAGGCGACTACAGAAAAGAAGTGTTTTAAGAACTGAGTAACATGTGTGTTCCAAATGCAATTCTAACCGTAGGAACGTCTGAAACACAACACAGATGTAAACACACTATCAATGGCTATTTCAACATAATGGTCAATACGCGCTTATCAAACTATGCACTCTGAGTGTGATTCTAGCTTCTCTCACACACAAGACTCTCAGAAGTAACCCTAAAATACGTGTTGCAACAGCATCTACAAAGAAACACTCTCCTAATACGCCAAACACATTGAAACACAGTTCCTATGCGTTTCTCCACTAAAACATGAATACATGTGTTTTTCTAACTAAGGAAACAGAGAACATTCAAAGGCGACTACAGAAAACAAGTGTTTCAAGAACTGAGTAACATGTGTGTTCCAAATGCAATTCTAACCGTAGGAACGTCTGAAACACAACACAAATGTAAACACACTATCAATGGCTATTTCAACATAATGGTCAATACGCACTTATCAAACTATGCACTCTCAGTGTGATTCTAGCTTCTCTCACACACAAGACTCTCAGAAGTAACTAAAATACGTGTTGCAACAGCATCTACAAAGAAACACTCTCCTAATACGCCAAACACATTGAAACACAGTTCCTATGCGTTTCTCCACTAAAACATGAACACATGTCTTTTCTAACTAAGGAAACAGAGAACATTCAAAGGCGACTACAGAAAACAAGTGTTTTAAGAACTGAGTAACATGTGTGTTCCAAATGCAATTCTAACCGCAGGAACGCCTGAAACACAACACAGATGTAAACACACTATCAATGGCTATTTCAACATAATGGTCAATACGCGCTTATCAAACTATGCACTCTGAGTGTGATTCTAGCTTCTCTCACACACAAGACTCTCAGAAGTAACTAAAATACGTGTTGCAACAGCATCTACAAGAAACACTCTCCTAATACGCCTAACACATTGAAACACAGTTCCTATGCGTTTCTCCACTAAAACATGAACACATGTCTTTTCTAACTAAGGAAACAGAGAACATTCAAAGGCGACTACAGAAAACAAGTGTTTTAAGAACTGAGTAACATGTGTGTTCCAAATGCAATTCTAACCGCAGGAACGCCTGAAACACAACACAAATGTAAACACACTATCAATGGCTATTTCAACATAATGGTCAATACGCGCTTATCAAACTATGCACTCTCAGTGTGATTCTAGCTTCTCTCACACACAAGACTCTCAGAAGTAACTAAAATACGTGTTGCAACAGCATCTACAAAGAAACACTCTCCTAATACGCCAAACACATTGAAACACAGTTCCTATGCGTTTCTCCACTAAAACATGAACACATGTCTTTTCTAACTAAGGAAACAGAGAACATTCAAAGGCGACTACAGAAAACAAGTGTTTCAAGAACTGAGTAACATGTGTGTTCCAAATGCAATTCTAACCGTAGGAACGCTGAAACACAACACAAATGTAAACACACTATCAATGGCTATTTCAACATAATGGTCAATGCGCGCTTATCAAACTATGCACTCTCAGTGTGATTCTAGCTTCTCTCACACACAAGACTCTCAGAAGTAACTAAAATACGTGTTGCAACAGCATCTACAAAGAAACACTCTCCTAATACGCCAAACACATTGAAACACAGTTCCTATGCGTTTCTCCACTAAAACATGAATACATGTCTTTTCTAACTAAGGAAACAGGGAGAACATTCAAAGGCGACTACAGAAAAGAAGTGTTTCAAGAACTGAGTAACATGTGTGTTCCAAATGCAATTCTAACCGTAGGAACGTCTGAAACACAACACAGATGTAAACACACTATCAATGGCTATTTCAACATAATGGTCAATGCGCGCTTATCAAACTATGCACTCTCAGTGTGATTCTAGCTTCTCTCACACACAAGACTCTCAGAAGTAACTAAAATACGTGTTGCAACAGCATCTACAAAGAAACACTCTCCTAATACGCCTAACACATTGAAACACAGTTCCTATGCGTTTCTCCACTAAAACATGAACACATGTCTTTTCTAACTAAGGAAACAGAGAACATTCAAAGGCGACTACAGAAAAGAAGTGTTTTAAGAACTGAGTAACATGTGTGTTCCAAATGCAATTCTAACCGTAGGAACGTCTGAAACACAACACAGATGTAAACACACTATCAATGGCTATTTCAACATAATGGTCAATGCGCGCTTTCTCTCAAACTATGCACTCTCAGTGTGATTCTAGCTTCTCTCACACACAAGACTCTCAGAAGTAACTAAAATACGTGTTGCAACAGCATCTACAAAGAAACACTCTCCTAATACGCCTAACACATTGAAACACAGTTCCTATGCGTTTCTCCACTAAAACATGAACACATGTCTTTTCTAACTAAGGAAACAGAGAACATTCAAAGGCGACTACAGAAAAGAAGTGTTTTAAGAACTGAGTAACATGTGTGTTCCAAATGCAATTCTAACCGTAGGAACGCCTGAAACACAACACAGATGTAAACACACTATCAATGGCTATTTCAACATAATGGTCAATACGCGCTTATCAAACTATGCACTCTCAGTGTGATTCTAGCTTCTCTCACACACAAGACTCTCAGAAGTAACTAAAATACGTGTTGCAACAGCATCTACAAAGAAACACTCTCCTAATACGCCTAAACACATTGAAACACAGTTCCTATGCGTTTCTCCACTAATAAAACATGAATACATGTCTTTTCTAACTAAGGAAACAGAGAACATTCAAAGGCGACTACAGAAAAGAAGTGTTTTAAGAACTGAGTAACATGTGTGTTCCAAATGCAATTCTAACCGTAGGAACGCCTGAAACACAACACAATGTAAACACACTATCAATGGCTATTTCAACATAATGGTCAATACGCGCTTATCAAACTATGCACTCTGAGTGTGATTCTAGCTTCTCTCACACACAAGACTCTCAGAAGTAACTAAAATACGTGTTGCAACAGCATCTACAAAGAAACACTCTCCTAATACGCCAAACACATTGAAACACAGTTCCTATGCGTTTCTCCACTAAAACATGAATACATGTCTTTTCTAACTAAGGAAACAGAGAACATTCAAAGGCGACTACAGAAAACAAGTGTTTCAAGAACTGAGTAACATGTGTGTTCCAAATGCAATTCTAACCGTAGGAACGCCTGAAACACAACACAGATGTAAACACACTATCAATGGCTATTTCAACATAATGGTCAATACGCGCTTATCAAACTATGCACTCTCAGTGTGATTCTAGCTTCTCTCACACACAAGACTCTCAGAAGTAACTAAAATACGTGTTGCAACAGCATCTACAAAGAAACACTCTCCTAATACGCCAAACACATTGAAACACAGTTCCTATGCGTTTCTCCACTAAAACATGAACACATGTCTTTTCTAACTAAGGAAACAGAGAACATTCAAAGGCGACTACAGAAAACAAGTGTTTTAAGAACTGAGTAACATGTGTGTTCCAAATGCAATTCTAACCGCAGGAACGCCTGAAACACAACACAATGTAAACACACTATCAATGGCTATTTCAACATAATGGTCAATACGCGCTTATCAAACTATGCACTCTGAGTGTGATTCTAGCTTCTCTCACACACAAGACTCTCAGAAGTAACTAAAATACGTGTTGCAACAGCATCTACAAAGAAACACTCTCCTAATACGCCTAACACATTGAAACACAGTTCCTATGCGTTTCTCCACTAAAACATGAACATGTCTTTTCTAACTAAGGAAACAGAGAACATTCAAAGGCGACTACAGAAAACAAGTGTTTTAAGAACTGAGTAACATGTGTGTTCCAAATGCAATTCTAACCGCAGGAACGCTGAAACACAACACAGATGTAAACACACTATCAATGGCTATTTCAACATAATGGTCAATACGCGCTTATCAAACTATGCACTCTCAGTGTGATTCTAGCTTCTCTCACACACAAGACTCTCAGAAGTAACTAAAATACGTGTTGCAACAGCATCTACAAAGAAACACTCTCCTAATACGCCAAACACATTGAAACACAGTTCCTATGCGTTTCTCCACTAAAACATGAACACATGTCTTTTCTAACTAAGGAAACAGAGAACATTCAAAGGCGACTACAGAAAACAAGTGTTTTAAGAACTGAGTAACATGTGTGTTCCAAATGCAATTCTAACCGTAGGGAACGCTGAAACACAACACAAATGTAAACACACTATCAATGGCTATTTCAACATAATGGTCAATGCGCGCTTATCAAACTATGCACTCTCAGTGTGATTCTAGCTTCTCTCACACACAAGACTCTCAGAAGTAACTAAAATACGTGTTGCAACAGCATCTACAAAGAAACACTCTCCTAATACGCCAAACACATTGAAACACAGTTCCTATGCGTTTCTCCACTAAAACATGAACACATGTCTTTTCTAACTAAGGAAACAGAGAACATTCAAAGGCGACTACAGAAAACAAGTGTTTCAAGAACTGAGTAACATGTGTGTTCCAAATGCAATTCTAACCGTAGGAACGCCTGAAACACAACACAAATGTAAACACACTATCAATGGCTATTTCAACATAATGGTCAATGCGCGCTTATCAAACTATGCACTCTCAGTGTGATTCTAGCTTCTCTCACACACAAGACTCTCAGAAGTAACTAAAATACGTGTTGCAACAGCAGCATCTACAAAGAAACACTCTCCTAATACGCCTAACACATTGAAACACAGTTCCTATGCGTTTCTCCACTAAAACATGAACACATGTCTTTTCTAACTAAGGAAACAGAGAACATTCAAAGGCGACTACAGAAAACAAGTGTTTTAAGAACTGAGTAACATGTGTGTTCCAAATGCAATTCTAACCGTAGGAACGTCTGAAACACAACACAGATGTAAACACACTATCAATGGCTATTTCAACATAATGGTCAATGCGCGCTTATCAAACTATGCACTCTCAGTGTGATTCTAGCTTCTCTCACACACAAGACTCTCAGAAGTAACTAAAATACGTGTTGCAACAGCATCTACAAAGAAACACTCTCCTAATACGCCTAACACATTGAAACACAGTTCCTATGCGTTTCTCCACTAAAACATGAACACATGTCTTTTCTAACTAAGGAAACAGAGAACATTCAAAGGCGACTACAGAAAACAAGTGTTTTAAGAACTGAGTAACATGTGTGTTCCAAATGCAATTCTAACCGTAGGAACGCCTGAAACACAACACAGATGTAAACACACTATCAATGGCTATTTCAACATAATGGTCAATACGCGCTTATCAAACTATGCACTCTCAGTGTGATTCTAGCTTCTCTCACACACAAGACTCTCAGAAGTAACTAAAATACGTGTTGCAACAGCATCTACAAAGAAACACTCTCCTAATACGCCTAACACATTGAAACACAGTTCCTATGCGTTTCTCCACTAAAACATGAACACATGTCTTTTCTAACTAAGGAAACAGAGAACATTCAAAGGCGACTACAGAAAACAAGTGTTTTAAGAACTGAGTAACATGTGTGTTCCAAATGCAATTCTAACCGTAGGAACGCCTGAAACACAACACAATGTAAACACACTATCAATGGCTATTTCAACATAATGGTCAATACGCGCTTATCAAACTATGCACTCTGAGTGTGATTCTAGCTTCTCTCACACACAAGCGACTCTCAGAAGTAACTAAAATACGTGTTGCAACAGCATCTACAAAGAAACACTCTCCTAATACGCCAAACACATTGAAACACAGTTCCTATGCGTTTCTCCACTAAAACATGAACACATGTCTTTTCTAACTAAGGAAACAGAGAACATTCAAAGGCGACTACAGAAAACAAGTGTTTTAAGAACTGAGTAACATGTGTGTTCCAAATGCAATTCTAACCGTAGGAACGCCTGAAACACAACACAAATGTAAACACACTATCAATGGCTATTTCAACATAATGGTCAATACGCGCTTATCAAACTATGCACTCTCAGTGTGATTCTAGCTTCTCTCACACACAAGACTCTCAGAAGTAACTAAAATACGTGTTGCAACAGCATCTACAAAGAAACACTCTCCTAATACGCCAAACACATTGAAACACAGTTCCTATGCGTTTCTCCACTAAAACATGAACACATGTCTTTTCTAACTAAGGAAACAGAGAACATTCAAAG